>JASEVX010000008.1:60663468-60973889 GCA_031761405.1 Serripes groenlandicus
GAAATATAAGACTCGCGACTTGTCAAAAGATTGATGTTTCTGGTTACTTAACACTTTCACACAAACCTGACGAAAGCAGACTTTTAAAACATTGAGGCTAAAATTTAAAGGGTTTCATTTGTGCTAAACTTGGCCAGTACCTTTGAACAAGAAGACTTTTAAAGTTTCGGCATTTTTTCCTTTTTATGATGCCACAGCAACCATGATTTTTTTGGCATTTTTTGATAACGGTCACCTTGGGAATAATCTTGAGAAATTATTCAAATTCAGACAAGTAGTTTCAGAGAAGAAGATACAAATCGATATGGACAATGTAAGTTGAGTGAACACAATAGCTCATCAGGTGAGCTAACAATGGAGAAGTTAAATCCAGTTTTCAAAATCCATCAAAATGAATGCATTTATTTACTTTAAACACAGCATACCATTTTGAAAACATTCAGACAAAAGCCTTTTGCCAGCTTTTTTCAATAATTATACTATCATTTATAGAGAATTTTAATATTTGCGCTATAATATTTTCAAAGTCATCTGTTGTCGATTTGTTGTTTGTGGGTTTAAGTCGGAAATCCCTTCTATCTTTATGATCTATAGCAACCCACATTATTTGCATCTTAAAAGACCTTTGATGATGTATTATTTCCTTATGGAATAAAACCCTTTTCCACATGCAGATGCAAGTTGTCACATTTATAGCAAACAAATACGGAAATTATAAAGAAGAAATTTCTTATTCTGTCCTTTTTTCATTTCTCCCTATTATTTTTATGAGAAGGTCGTGTCTTTCCTGTTCCCTCCTGCACACACGTTTTTGACGAATGACATGTGAAGAAGATGTCTTTCAATAACTTTAAGGCAATAGAAAGAATTGTTAATAAGGAGCTCTGTTCAATAAATATACTTTCATTTATAGAGGCTTTGCATGTTTTTGCCCAGATATCATCAAAGTCATCTGCTGCAGATTTGTCGTAAGTGGGAAAGGGTTAATTAGAGGAATATTTCTAAATATCTAACTTTTTCCCAAACAAGAGATTTTGGGGTTAGTATTATATAAATATTGCATGGCTGCCAGTGTGACAGTACATATTGTCAACATGAGGAAAATACTGTTACCCGAGGCGAAGATATTTATTTTATCATACCGAACAAAATTACTTGTTTATTCAATTTATTCTGTACCTTTTAAGGGGAGGTGAACATGGGTATATATACTACAATGTAACACAAACATATGAATATACCTGTTAAAAGTATACTGTTACATGGCACGCACGTCTAAAAGGTGACGTTATTGTTTGAAATGACGTCATGCACGTGCATAACCAACATTTTAACAAGCGTGCCATGTAACAGTATTTTGTTAACCTGTTAAAAACGTACCGTTAGCATGAGACAGTAAGAAATTGCCCATGATGAGTATATGAGAATTTAACATTACAAAGTCACGTAAGGTATAATAAAACAGGAAACGCTGTGATATATCTGAAAATTGTCGAAAGCAGCATAAAACACCCTACAAAAACAGGTCAATACTAACTAAAAAGCACTTTCACTCTTTCCCAAATGTAGGTGCCTTTTGCCGTCAACTTTTTTCAGTAATTATACCTTCATTTGTAGAGACTTTCCGTGTTTTTGCCCTAGATGTTTTCAAACGTCTGCTGCAGAATTGTTGTATGTGGGAAAGGGTTAGACCTTGGAATTCATTGAACAATGCCTGGATTATACAACAATATCTCAGCATTACCCAACAGACATATTTGTCCTGGGACACATGCCTCATTCAGTCACTTGACAAAGACAGATAGCCACCAGACTATTCAATTACGTAACAAGAAACTATACCAATACTTTAACCCTTTCCCTCATATAGACGAATTCTGATGCCTCTGCAGCAGACAGCTTTTTTAAAACATAGTGACAAAAGAAGAAATTGCTCAAAACGAGCCATTTCTCCTTTTGCCACAATGTTTTCCAATTTTAGTCATAGGTTATCCATTCAATTATAGAGATTTTCTATTTTTTGAGAGAATATGTTCAAAGTCGTCTGCTGCAGAATTGTCTTATGAGGGAAAGGGTTAACACTTTCCCACATACAACAAATATGCAGCAGACGACTTTGAAAACATAGTGACCAAAACCTGAAAATTCTCCATAAAAGATAGCTAAAACATTGTGGCCAAAGGAGAAATTGCTCATCATGAGCAATTTCACCTTTGGCAACAATGATTTCAAAAGTTGTCTGCTGCTTTTGCGTCAAAATGCGTCTGCTTTTGGGCAAGGGTTAACACTTTACCACATAAAGACAGCTGTCTAATGCCTCTGAAGCAGACCACTTTTCAAAGAATTATGGCAAACATATAAATTGCTCATAGTGGGTAATTTCTCCATTTGCCACAATGTATTCAACTCTATTCTGTAATTTTTACTTTTATTGATAAGAGTTTTATGTCTAATGCAAGGATATTTTCAAAGTCATCTGTTGCAGATTTCTGATATGTGTTAACACTTTCCCACAAACTAAGAACATGCAGCAGACAACTTTGAAAACATCTAGGCAAAACAATTGAAAATCTGTATTAATTAGAAATATCACTGAAGGTGATGAATACCCCCAGCTTGTGCCTGACAATATACATATGTATGAGAAATTCAAGGGGCAATAACTCATTTAAAAATAATTCGAGTGCAACACGCCGACAATATGCACAATTAGGCTTGGTATCAATCATTCTTGTGCAGTTATATTGAATTCTGACCAAGAGCTGCTGAGAAATAGTGTTCACAAGAAATGTCTATAGACCAACTATGTATGAGAAATTCAAGGGGCCATAACTCATTTAAAAATAATTCCAGTGCAACTCGCCGACAATATGCACAACTAGGCTTGGTATCAATCATTCTTGTGAAGCTATATTGAATTCTGACCAAGGGTTGCTGAGAAATAGTGTTCACAAGAAATGTCCAGACCAACGGACCGACCGACCGACAAGCGTGACTCCTATATAGCCCCCATATACTACGTATCTGGGGGTATAACTAGAAATATCACTGAAGGAGATGAATACCCCAAGCTGGTGCCTGACAATATACATAATGTATGAGAAATTCAAGGGGCCATAACTCATTTAAAAATAATTCCAGTGCAACACGCTCACAATATGCACAACAAGGCATGGTATCAATCATTCTTATGAAGTTATATTGAATTCCGACAAAGGGTTGCTGAAAAATAGTGTTCACAAGAAATGTCCACAGACCAACAGACCGACCGACGGACAAACCGACAAACGTGACTCCTATATAGACCCCATATACTACGTATCTGGGGGTATAATGGTAGTATTATTATTGAATGTAGTTGAAAATAGTGTGGCATAATGAGCAATTTCAAAAGATTGTAGTTTGTCAGGATATGGAATGTTTCATGTCAGGATATTGAATGGTTCATGTCAGGATATTAAATGTTTTATGTCAGAATCTTGACTGTTGTTTGTCAGGATATTGACTGCTGTTTGTCAGGATATTGAATCAGGATATTGAATGTTTTATATCAGGATATTGAATGTTTTATGTCAGGATATTGAATGTTTTATGTAAGAAAATTGACTAGCTGTTTGTCAGGATATTGACTGCTGTTTGTCAGGATATTGAAAGTTTTATGTCTGTATATTGAATATTTTATGTCAGGATATTGACTAGCTGTTTGTCAGGATATTGACTGCTATTTGTCAGGATATTGAATGTTTTATGTTAGGATATTGACTGCTGTTTGTCAGGATATTGAATGTTTTATGTCAGGATATTGACTAGCTGTTTGTCAAGATTATTATATTGAATGTTTTATGTCAGGATATTGACTAGCTGTTTGTCAGGATATTGAATGTTTTATGTCAGGATATTGACTGCTGTTTGTCAGGATATTGCCTAGCTGTTTGTCAGGATATTGACTGCTGTTTGTCAGGATATTGACTAGCTGTTTGTCAGGATATTGACTGCTGTTTGTCAGGATATTGCCTAGCTGTTTGTCAGGATATTGACTGCTGTTTGTCAGGATATTGACTAGCTGTTTGTCAGGATATTGACTGTTTTATGTCAGGATATTGACTAGCTGTTTGTCAGGATATTGACTGCTGTTTGTCAGGATATTCAATGGTTTATGTCAGGATATTGACTGCTGTTTGTAAGGATATTGAATGTTTTATGTCAGGATATTGACTGCTGTTTGTCAGGATATTGAATGTTTTATGTCAGGATATTGACTGTTCTTATTCAGGATATTGAATGTTTTATGTCAGGATATTGATTGTTGTTTGTCAGGATATAGATAATTTTTGTCAGGATATAGATAATTGTTTGTCAGGATATAGATTGGCTTTTTTGTCAGGATATTGATTGTTGTTTGTCAGGCTATAGATTATTTTATGTCAAGATGTGAAATTACAAACTTGATATTTCATCAAGACAACACCCCTGCACATCAGGCTGTAGACACTAATTTTAGTTGACAATAGATTTCTTGGGACTCTGAAAGACTACAATATTCGTCATTAAGAGTCCCTCCTTCCCTGCATCTATGGACATCTGTGTATTTCCATGATTAACCCTTTCCCCCAGAGGCGTTAGAAAGCGTCTATATGAGGGAAGGGGTTAAAGGTTAGACTTATGAGGTCACAGATTTGATTCAGACGAGGAGTTGAAAGTGAATGTCAGGTCAGAGCAATGAGCAGCTACGAAAACTAGAACTATCACTGAAGATGATAAACAGCACCTTGACCTACACCATAACTTAATAAGTAAAAGGGCCCTAACTCTGTAAAATAACATGCAATTGTAACCCCTTTAGGATATGCACATCTCCTCTTGGTATCGAAGCTTCATGTAAAAGAATTCCACCCAGTGGTTTCTAAGAAATAGGCCGGACAAAATATGGCTTCCATCCGACCGACAGACAGACAGCCCGACACAGTGACTCCTATATACCCCCTCTTCTTCGAAGGGGGCATAATGAGTAGTACAGATTTTTTTTTCCCAACTGGCTAGATCAACGTAGAAAATGTATTGAATATCACGGAAAATACTTAGAAAAACGGTGACCGATATACAAATGTCCATGTGGATGCCATTTCCAGAGATAACATTATTTGACATAAGAGTCATCCGCTCGGTCTGAGTGATGTTTATTGGACATGCAAACATTTGTTTCATTAACCCTTTCCCTCATACGACAATTCTGCAGCAGACGACATTGAACATATTTAGTCAAAAAATAGAAAATCTCTATTATTGAATGGATAACCTATGACTAAAAGTGGAAAACATTGTGACAAAAAGAGAAACTGCTCGTTTTGAGCAATTTCTTCTTTTATCACTATGTTTTCAAAAAGATGTCTGCTGCAGAGGCGTCAGAAAGCGTCTATATAAGGGAAAGGGTTAACCCTGGAAAACATTGTGACAAAAGGAGAAATTGCTCAAAACAAGCAATTTCTCTGTTTGTCACAATGTTTTCAAGTCTATTTAATAATTAAACTCCCATTTATGGAGGTATTTCACGTTTTAGTCAATGTGTTTTCAAAGTCGTCTGCTGCAGATTTGATGTATGTCTTAAAACACAACCAATCAGTAGCAGATGAATCAGAACTAGAATGGAGTGCTCCCCGGAGCAAATTTTTGACAGAAAAGGGGCAATAACTCTATAAAAATATTTGGTTATCCCCCTTTTGTGAACCAATCACACACATTGATATAAACATTTGTCAGAAGTTTCAATGTAATCCTTTGAGTAGAAAAAAAGTTATTTGAAAACGTGACAAAAAAGTGTGACGACAGACGGACAGACAGACAGACAGACACCGGACAAAAAAAAAAGTAATCCCTAAGTGCCTACCATGCTACGCAGGTGACACAAAAACATCTAGACAAATTGTGGTAAATATCAATAATCGAAAGATAAATCATTTGACAAGAATTGAAAACATTGTGGCAAAAGGAAAAATAAGAATGCTCATAAGATTTCAAAAGAAGTCTGCTAGTTTAGAAGTGTCTAATTCGGTCAACAAGTAATGCAGCTAGGCAACACATAAACAAGATGTTTAATCTGCATAGGGTTTCTTAGATAACCAGTGGTGCACTGGTCTCCGAATAAACAGAATAAACATACAGATAATGCCAATGTTAATGTACCAATCAGATAACCAAAGGATGTTCTGGAAATGTCTTAATTATAATAGAACTTCATCAAATTTGTCAAATCTGAATAAAATGATTATAGCTATACATTCAATGATATACTGTTTCAAATTGTGTGTTAATTACCATTCTATGTAAAACAAGAGCGCCAAATGTCACAAAACACGCCCGTCCTGTTTTTTTGAGACCAAGTATAGTGATAATTGGTTGTACATCAGCCAAACCTAGAGAGCGTTAGTACAGTTTTGGCTATTTCGAGGGACATAATTGTGTAGTGACTAAGATAACATTGTAAGTTATCAAACCTGACCAAGATATTCTGCCCATCAACATATTGTCTAAATTTGGTGATAAAGGCTTCACAAGACCAATTTTAGGTAATTTCTATAATTAAAGGGCAATAACTCTCTATCGACTGGAGCAATATGGCTAGTTATCGAACTTGTCCGAGATTTTACGCCAATACACATTCTGACTAAATTTGGTGATGATTGGACAAAGGCTTCTAAAGTTATTGAGCTGACAAGACCAATTTTAGGTAATTTCTATAATTAAAGAGCAATAACTCTTGATTGACTAAAGCGATATGGCTAGTTATCAAACTTGTCCAAGATATTATGCCAGTTCACATTCTTACCAAATTTGGTGATGATTAAACAAAGGCTTCTAAAGTTATTGAGCTGACAAGATAATTTTAGGTAATTTCTATAATTAAAGGGCGATAACTCTTGATTGACTAAAGCGATATGGCTAGTTATCGAACTTGTCCGAGATATTATGCCAATACACATTTGGTGATGATTGGACAAAGGCTTCTAAAGTTATTGAGCTGAAAACATACTGGATGCCGCCCACCCGCCAGCCAGCCTGCCAGCCCGCCCGCCCGTACGCCGCAGGTAAAACTATAATACGATCCGTTTTTTCAAAACGGGCGTATAAAAACAAGAGCTAGGACCATGATGGCCCCGGATTGCTCACATGACTTATGCAATGTGATTGAGATGCCTACCACAATAGCTTTTTATTTTTACCTACCAACATGCCTAGAAGTAATCTGATAGAGAACATTTCTACAAAACAATTGAAAAAGAAGAATTTTAAAGTTTTTTTTGTTTGGTTGCCATGGAAACTAGAATCCTGAAAGAACATTGAGAGGATGCTTGCTGTGAAGTTTCATCCCAATTGACCCACTGGTTACTAAGGAGAAGATGGACGCACAACGCACACTGCACGCTGGACATAGGGCAATCACAATAACTCACCTTGGGCACTTTGTGCTCAGGTAAGCTAGAAAAAATAACCCTTCCATACACTCAAAAGTTTTGCATCTGATGATTTTGAAGACATCTAGGCAAAAAAGTGCAAAGTCTCTATTAATTAACTCTTTCCCTCATATAGATGCTTTCTGACGCCATTACAGCAGACGGCTTTTTGAAAACATAGTGACAAAAGAAGAAATTGCTCAAGACGAGCAATTTCTCCTTTTGCCACAATGTTTTCCACTTTTAGTCATAGGTTATCCATTCAATTATAGAGATTTTCTATTTTTTGACAAAATATGTTCAAAGTCATCTGCTGCAGAATTGTCTTAAGAGGGAAAGGGTTAACAATGCTATAATTACTGAAAAGAGAGGAAAACATTTTGATAAAAACCTTCTTCTATAGATGGGTGAATGCATCTGCATGTGAGACAACCATATATGGTTACAAGTAGACGAGTAAAGATAAGGGCATCATCTATCAGAAAAGCATTATATCTCCCATAATGAATTTGCAATTAAATAGCAGAAAACCAGGACACAAGGTTTTGTTATGGCTTAATTCAGTTGGATCTCTTGATGAAAAATTCTTTCATGTACCATCTAGTCTCTCACAATTATAATATCCCTTAACACATTTTGATGCATCTGCAGCAGACAACTTTTATTGAATAAAGTTAAAAACATTCTGGAAAAAGGAGAAATTGCTCATCATGGGCAATTTCTTGCCACAATGCTTTCAAAAATTGTCTGTTGAAGAGGTGTCAGAAAGCGTCTGTATGTGGAAACGAGAGGGCCATGAGGCCCTGGAATCACTCACCTGAAAATGGGCTTCTTATACTTAACTCTTTCAGCACCAATGGCAATATCCGTTTTTAACAGTTCACCTACTCATGCATTTCCTGGTTTTCTCAAACTACTTCACACAACAATCTTCCCAAGCAACTGGCTGATTTTCCACATATACTTACTTAGCACATTGGTGGAAGACGAATGACGCATGTCACATTGACTTTTGTCAATAGTCAGGAAGAAAGTTGGCGGAGCCAGGATTCGAACTAACAACCTCTGGATTGACAGCGCTACTGGAGCTCGGCATCATCAAGACAAAATTTCAAGTCAAAAATGCGATCTCTATAGTGTTAACTAGATTGTTCTACAATTTGGCCTAGTGACTTAGTTGTTGACCTAACCTTACCCTAGATATCATTAAGACAAATATTCTGACAGAGTTTCAACATGCTCAAGCCAAAAATGCAGCTTCCAGAGTGTTAACAAGATTGTTCTTCTATTTGTGTTTGACCCGACATGACCTATATTCGAACTTGGCCTAGATATCACTAAGACAAACATTCTGACAAAGTTTCAACATGATCAAGCCAAAAATGCGTCTTCAAGAGTGTTAACAAGATTTTCATTTGATTTGATATAGTGACCTAGATTGTGACCCCAAATGACCCAGTTTCGAACTTGGCCTATATAGAGATGTATGTTCCGATAAACTTTCATGATGATTAGAGGCAATATTAGAGTGTTAACAAGCAAATGTTGAAGACAAAAGCCGGACAAAAGGTGATCATAATAATCCACCTTCGGAGCACTTCGTGCTCTGGTGATCTAAAAAGGTTAAGCAGCATATAAAGTTACATTGGCATATACAATTATGGTGCTACACTTTCTAGAAGATTGTCTCTATAACATGTACTGTCTGCCCAGACTTCATAGAACCCAGAAGGAATAATTAAGCCACCCAAAATCAGCAGACGCAACTGAAATATAATATACTGGGTATATCCCTCACCTGCAAACCACTGTGTAACCTGGACTGGAGGTTTGGTTTTTTATACGATATGTCATCATCATCCTCATCATTGTCCTCATAGTAATCGTCATCATCTTCCGCGCCCATCGCCAATTTTTTCCGAATTTCTTCACGATCATTTCTTCTCGCCTGTAAATATAAACAAGTCAATTTAAGTTTTTTATTTTATATTATCATCAGGGAAAAGGTCCAGAATATAACAGTTTTGCAGCAGATCAATTTGAAAACATTGAGATAAAATCTATGTAAACGCAAGTAAATTAAATAAATAATGTTGAAAACATTGTGGCAAAAGGAGAAATTGCTCATGGTAAATAATTTCTTCTATTGCCATAATGATTTAAGAAGTTGTCTGCTGCAGATGCGTTAAGGGTTAACCCAGTAATCCATTTCAGAACCCACAATGTAATTTGGTTTCGCACTGTCAAATAAATATTTAACCAATTCTCAAATGAAACAAATTTGCAGCTGACAAATTTGAAAACATCTACAAATGATATTTTAATTATTGAATATAGTTAAAAACTTTGTGGCAAAAGGTTGATTGATTGATTGATTGGGGTTTAACGCCGTTTTTAACAATTTCTCAGTCATATCACAGCGGACAGTTCACCTACTCATATGTTTCCTGATTTTCACACACAAGTACTCCACACAACAATCTTCCCAAGCAACTGGCTGCTTTTCCACATAGACTTAGCCCATTGGTTGAAGACGAATGACGAATGTCGCAATGACTTTTGTCAAACGTCGGAAAGAAAATTGGCCGAGCCGGGATTCAAACTCACAACCCCTGGATTGACAGCCCGCGTCGTTACCGACTGAGCTACCAGGACTCGACTAATGGCAAAAGGAGAAATGGCTCATTATGAGCAATTTCTCAGTTTGCCACAATGTTTTCAAAAGTCGTCTGCTGCAGAGGCGTCAGAAAGTGGCTGTATGTGGGAAAGGGTTACAAATGTAGACATGCATCTTAACTTAACAGATCTAAAGGCAATGATCATAAACTGCTATAATGTTTTATATCAGATATTTAGGCCAAGAAAAGGAACCAATTTGAATGTCTGCAATTGATTTTTGACTTGGTTCAGACCTTAGAAAGTGGTTAGACATCGACTTACTCATCCTGTTATTATGGTTTTATTTATGGATGCCCTGAGGAAAGCAGAAACTGCCCATTTATAATAATAGACTAGTATATCTCATTTATTTCCTTCATACAATAAAACTGCAGCAGACCATTTACAAAACATGTACGCAAATATGTGAGAAAACAAATATTTATAAATGATCATATAATTATTGAAAAGGGTTGATAACAGCTAGTGGAGCATAAGGAGAAAAGATGCATTATGAACAATTTCTGCTTTTGTCAAACTGTTTTCAAAAGACACGTCAGCTGTAGATTCTATCAAAATGTGTCTGCATGCAGACAAGTATTTAACCCTTTCCCTCATACAACATTTCTGCAGGAGACAACTTTGAACATATTGTGTAAAAAAATAGAAAATCTCTATAATTGAATGGATAACCGATGTCTAAAAGTGGAAAACATTGTGGCAAAAGGAGAAATTGCTTGTTTTGAGCAATTTCTTCTTTTGTCACTATATGTTTACAAAAAGCTGTCTGCTGCAGAGGCGTCAGAAAGCGTCTATATGAGGGAAAGGGTTAAGTGATGTTGTAATGGAATACAATTGTAAAGGTACTTAACCTATACATTTTAATGGTCACCATTTTAATGGAATCCATGAAAAGGCTTTTAAAAGATACCAGTAAAAGCCTATTGAAATTAAAAAAAAAAAATTGACATTTGAAATCTCTTTTGCATATGTAGAAGCCTCTTGCAGCAGATATAACATGAAACATTGTGGCAAAAATAAGAAATTGCACATGAACTGGTTCTCCATTTATTTACGACAACATTTTTTAATGAAATTTAAGAATTATACTTTCATTTTTGCAAGATATTTTTTAAAGTCATCTAATGTAAAAAATAATTTGGTAAGTGTAAAAAAGAGTTAATCCTTTCCCACAAACAACATTTCTGTAGCGGACGACTTTGATATCATCTAAGGAAAAATATAGAATATCTTTTCAAATGAATATTTATTTAATAGAGTTAAAAACATTGTGGCAATGATGAGGAGAAATTGCTTGTTTTGAGCAATTTCTCCACTCTGTCACAATGTTTTCAAAAGTCGTCTGCTGCAGAAGCATCAGAAAGTGTCTGTATGTGTAAATGGCTTAACCCTTTCCCTCAAATAGACGCTTTCTGATGCCTCTGCAGCAGACGTCCTTTTGTAAACATAGTGACAAAAGAAGAAATTGCTCAAAACTTTGACACTATGTTTTCAAAAAGCCAAAGTTCTGCTGCAGGTGTCAGAAATCGTCTATATGAGGGGAAAAGGGTTTAATGGGCTAAATAGCCCTGAACACCAGGAGAAGGAATGAAATTAGTGTTTGGTTGCCTGACAGGATGTCTTAGTCTGATGTGCTTACAAGAGCAATCAGTAAAACCTATCAACTAAAAAGCTAGCTTTAATGTGGTAGAAATCTCGTTATTGGTTCGATATTTTCCGTTGTAAATTAGATTTATATCGCCAAGACCCCGAAGGGACATTGAGCAGGAATACGTACGTCTTCATTTCGGGGCTGTTCAACCATTATGTCTCTCCTAAAGCAAATGCCGGACAATAAATGTCTTAAGTATTTTGCATTTTTGATTACTTTGGGAAACGTAAATGGTATGACAATAAACCGCATCTCCCGGTATGCATACAATTTTAACCCTTTCCCACATACAACAAATCTGCAGCAGACGATTCTGAAAACATGGTGACAAAAACCTGAAAAATCTCGATAAAAGATAGGTTAACCCTTTCCCTCATATAGATGCTTTCTGACGCCTCTGCAGCAGACGGCTTTTTGAAAAACATAGTGACAAAAGAAGAAATTACTCAAAACGAGCAATTTCTCCTTTTGTTACAATGTTTTCTACTTTAAGTCATAGGTTATCCATTCAACTATAGCTCAGATTTCTTTTTTTTTGACAAAATATGTTTAAAGTCATCTGCTGCAGAATTGTTGTATGAGGGAAAGGGTTGATTGTTAAATAAAGTTGAAAACATTGTGGCCAAAGGAAAAATAGATCATCATTTCACCATTGGCCACACAATGTTTTCAAAAGTCATCTGCTGCTATTGTGTCAAAATGCGCCTGCATATGGGAAAGGGTTAATTAAACAACATTTTCAAATTTTGAATTGCAGGAACTACAATTGTGAACAATGAAGATCAAGATCAATCAACACATTAACCATTTCCCTCATACGGCAATTCTGCAGCAGACGACTTTGAACATACTTTGTAAAAAAAATAGAAAATCTCCATAATTGAATGGACAACCTATGACAAAAAGTGGAAAACATTGTGGCAAAAGGAGAGATTGCACGTTTTGTGCAATTTCTTCTTTTGTCACTATGTTTTCAAAAAGCCGTCTGCTGCAGAGGCATCAGAATGCGTTGATATGAGGGAAAGGGTTAACAAGATCAATTCCTGTCCTAGGGTCAATGACATTTTATTGTATAGTAGCCGGTAGCCAATCAATCTCCTAATCAAATAACAACCTTTTCGCCTCGGGTACAAACCTTTACAAACCGTGACGGCCTTCTCTAGCTGCTTAACCCTTTCCCACCTGCAGACGCAATTTCGCCTTCAGCTATCTTTTATGGCGATTTTTCATATTTTTGTCAGACGGCTTTTTGAAAACATAGTGACAAAAGAAGAAATTGCACAAAACGTGCAATTTCTCCTTTTGCCACAATGTTTTCCACTTTTTGTCATAGGTTATCCATTCAATTATGGAGATTTTCTATGTTTTGACAAAATATGTTCAAAGTCGTCTGCTGCAGATTTGTTGTACATGGGAAAGGGTTCAGGCGAGTGCTTTCACAGCTATATTGTGGAGTCAGTAAAAATGGAAACTCATTGCAACGTATGCAGACTTAACATCTTATTCATGAAGAATAAGGGACATAAAAAAGATTACTTTACTTTGGCGGCTTGGCAAAATGAAAAGTGCATGCTCAGCATTTTCTTTTCTTTTTAAAAGTAAGACTCTATCGACGTTAACATTTCAAGTCATAAAAACATGACCTTTTTTGTCAATCCAGGCGCGTAGCTGACTGTATGCAAAATACGCAGCTGCGTACACATTGTCTCCAGTACTCAAATTTTAAAAAGTTCAAATCTGCAATACAAACTTGACATGTGGTAGGCGTAAGTATTAAACAACCGATCTGACTTGATAGATTTGACGAAAAATGACAATCTATCTAAGAATTTCCTAGAAAATACGTTTATTTCACCATCAAAATCAGTCATGTTTTGCTACTGAAATGCTCCCAGAAGTCACCACAGTTGATATAGAGGAGAAAAAAATTCCTGATTCCCCTAAATAAATTGCGTACACTCTGTAAAGCCTAGCTACGCCCCTGCAATCAAACCAGTCACTTTTCTTATGTTACAGGTTGTCTGTACAAATGAATAAATTATTTTATAATACAAATAGGAAAATATTGTGGTAAAAGGAGAGATTACTCAGCATGTTTTCACAATTTGCGTGATATCTGTGAGGAATGTCAGAATGGAGCTTTCATCAAAAGGTAGAATTATAGGAAAACTTATAATATTCATTTACGGAGATTTCCTAAAGTTCTGTCTAGCTGCTAAAATCAATCTTCTGCTGATTTGTTAACCCTTTCCCTCATATAGACGCTTTCTGACAACATAGTGACAAAAGAAGAAATTGCACAAAACATGCAATTTCTCCTTTTGCCACAATGTTTTCCACTTTTTCTCATAGGTTATCCATTCAATTATGGAGATTTTCTATGTTTTGACAAAATACGTTCAAAGTCATCTGCTGTAGAATTGTCGTGTGAGGGAAAGGGTTAAAAACATATGTTGAAAAAGGTAAATGGTAAGAAACTTTTTTTTCTTGCGATTCCCAATAGAGTCTGAGACTTGAGAAATTTTGTTTTCTAATGTTAGGGAGCGTAAAAACTATATTTCAAGTACAGTAATCTAATGTAAAAAGGAAAATAAACCCTATTTCAAGTAAACGGATTGGCTTCCCGGAGGAAATTACTGAAATTTTGGATTAAAATCTAAAAGAATTAATGGCTACAGTCTCTAACTTCACAGAGAATTTCTCTTTGAAACCTCTCCGCCTTTCGTGTGCCAAAAGGTTTCAATTATCCATCAACCATTTCCCACTTACAGGACTGGTGCACTTTCATTATTTTTCATTGCGACTGCAACAGACAATTCTTGAAAAACATTGTGACAAATTAAACGGAGGAATAATAACAATAGTAAACCATTTTTTTTACTTTGTGACAATCCCAAACCAAAATACAATAGCTTGCAGCAAGGTTGTGACAAATGCGCTATAAGCTTGCATGAGTTCACTAAGATTGCAGTCCTAAAATAATGGTTGCTGGAGTGCGCAAGGAAATTAGGCTTGAGAATAGTTCTTATTACGCAAGCTTCCTGTCAGCTAACCGCAAGGTTAGATTATTTACGATTGCGTCTAGCTAGCAGTTTTGAAACAACAACAACAACAACAACAACAACAACAACAGGAGACTGAGTTTTTCACATTTTCAAAATGGAGGCTTACAATGTGAGTTTAGATTTAGGCAAAGTTTTCACAATACACTCAGCTATGATGGATTGTCATCAAATATTATGTTTTTAGTGACTAGTAAATGACTTTGTCCACATCCTAATGATAAATATAGATAGACTAAACATTAAATGAGCATTTACGTGCACAGAATTTACTCAGAAATGACAATCAGTCTTCAACTTGGTTTGGGAAAGGGTAAAGATAGATAATTTCATTTATTAGTATTTTCAAATTATGCTTAAATAATTAAAAGAGTTATTGCAATAAATTGAATCCTATTAATCTTTTTCCACATATAATTATTAGACGCTTTCCGGCGCCTCTGAATCAGACTCCTTTTGAAAATATTGCTCAATATGAGCAATTTTTCCTTTTCTCACATTATTTGCAACTCTATAAATAAGGGCTAACCTTTTTACCTCTCTCCAAGAGATAGTCATCTAGTGATTTATACAAGTTTTAAGAACTTATTTCAAAGTGAATTTATTTGTTTGTTATCTTTACACATTTATAGCCTGTCAAGAAAACACTTGACAATTAAAGCAGTTCGTTTCCAACTTCATCACTGCAACAGGACACTTTGTTATACTCATGATCTCTCATGGGATAGAAAATGTGCATGACATAACTGCAATTGAAATAATAAGTTCAAAATATGAGTGATTTCAATTCTGCATCACATAATATTCACATTCATCCAATTTTCGATATTTTATATGTTATCAAAGCAGAGGAAAAAATTTGAAATATTAGGTTTTGTTTGTTTGGAGTTTAACGCCGCTTTCAACAGCTTGTAGGTTATATCACAGCGGTCAGTGCACCTACCCATGTTTTTCCTGGCTTTCCCACACCAGTACTTACACAACATTCTTTCGAAGCCACTGACTACTTTCTCACATAGATCAGAGGTGAGAGGCAATGGGAAAAATCGCCCGAAAGAATGTTCGCCTCAACCGGGTATCGAACCCGTGACCTCCAGATCACGAGTCAGATACGCTACCAATTGAGCTACCCGGCCGGGTGAAATATTATGTAAACGGTTAACTGTTGCAATGTAGTCATGGGCTAACATAGGTCGGTGGAATAGGTCCGTTTCAGGGTGATCTAGGGGAAAAATTACTATGTTATCAAACTCTTCTGATTTCAACTCACCAATGTCTCTAGTATGATAGAAAAAAAGTCCTGAAAGATTGCCTTTGGGGAAAAAAATTGAGGCCATTTTTAAATTTGGCCTATTTTTCACCGAAAAATGAAGAACGAGAATATATTGGTTAGATAAAAGAAAGTTCAGATTTTTGATATTTTCTTTGATATTTGAGTGCTGCAAATATATGTTAATTTATTACACATCACTCTATATCCTACTTTTACAAAATTAGTTGGCTCTGGTATTTTCATCATACTTCAAAATCCAAGATGGCTGACAATATCCGGATAAAACAAAAACAAACATGGTACGAGCCCACTTCGGCCTGTCTCCATTGATATGACACAAATTTTCATTGAGACAATAGTAAAAGATGATGTCAAACGCAACAGCATTGGTCAGGCCCTCACACAATCTGTTAGACCAACGTCAATAATGTCTCCCATTTAGTTTGGGATAGCTGTCGAAATGGACTATGTATTTGGATCAAAGTGACTTGTAGCCGAATTGTTTCGGCTTGGGTTTTCCATCTCTCATGATGAGTTAACCTTGTACAAACAATCTATTTTACAAGAGGAAAATATAGGTACACTGTCACCGCCTTCAGATGCAGTGATCACCCAGTGGGCCTCGGATAATGCAGATCATGATGTCAGGACCATCGATGGTGGAAATTAATTTCATGCAATGGGTACTATAACAGTCTACATGAACAAGCAGCCATTTGCTTGGAAATTATGTTGTGTGGAGTACTGCAATGGTGTAAGAAAGTCAATCAATCAATCAATCCAATGTAGTCATTCAGCATGGAAAAAGTATTGTAAAATCAGTTTGAATATTTAACCCTTTCCCACATGCATAAAATCTGCAGCAGACAACTTTGATCATATCTATAGTAAAGAGTATTGAATACATCCAAAACTAAAACCTCAAGCTTATTTAAGAATGCGGCAAGGTTGCAGAAAAGATTACTGTCTCAATCATAATAAGATTTATATTTAAGCTACATTTACATTTTGATTGGAACATTCCTAATCTTACTTATAACATGAGCAACCTCCCTAATATCTGGACATCTCTCTAGATTTCACAACCTTATCAAAATTGCACAAGCTTGCAAGGTTGCAATTGGAACAAAAGCAATCTTAATTGCCAGCGTACAAATTTTGACACCACTGCAAGATTGCGCAAGGTTATGGAAGCTTGCAATTGAGCCATGTTAACCCTTTTTAAATTCTTTTCAAGAATTAACTTTTTCCCACTTGTGTACATCAGTAACTTTTGGCAAAAGAAGAAATTACTGATAATGAGCAATTTCTCCATTTGCCACAAGGTTTTCAACTCTAAAAATTAAAAATGGAGATTTTTTACATGTTTACTGTGATGTTATTAAAGCCGTCTGCTGCAGGTTTGTTGTATGTGGGAAATGCTGCAGAAATGTGGGAAATGGTTGAACTATATATCTCTTATAGAGATTTTTCATAGTTTCGTCTTGATGTTTTGAGATTTGTTATATGTGAGAACATTTTAACCCTTTCCCTCATGTAGACGCTTTCGGACGCCTCTGCAGCAGACAGCTTTTTAAAAACATAGTGACAAAAGAAAAAATTGCTCAAAACGAGCAATTTTTCCTTTGGACACAATGTTTTCAACTTTTAGTCATAGGTTATCCATTCAATTATAGAGATTTTCCAGTTTTTGACAAAATATGTTCAAAGTCGTCTGCTGCAAAATTGTCGTATGAGGGAAATGGTTAATGAAGTAGTTCTAATTTTATATTTGTAGAATAAATCGATGTTTCAAAGTACCAAAGTGTCTGATTAGCTTAGCCACAATGGTTTAGGCAATCATACACATTGTTACCTCGTGAATTTAGAATAAAAATTAGAATGGCAATTAATTTGATTGGAGAAAGCGGGTCTATATCTAAGTACAACGTCAAAATGTCTTACCAGATAATGTGCCCATACTGGGAAAGCATAATTCCTGTGTGGCGTCTCACACTTCACAGTCACAAGTTCACGCATTTTTAAGAATCAAATTAAGTCCTACGTTTTGAAAGCACTGATCCTACTACATACTGTTTCTGAACCATAAATTTATCCTTTAAATATCCAATTAAATTCCACACACTCTTCCCTGAACACAATAGATTTAGATTCGAAAAACAAATTATATTCAACTATGTAAAAATAAATTATATTCAGCTATGTAAAAATAAAATATATTCAGCTATTAAAAACAAATTTAGTCAGTTCTTAGCAATAGAATATTTTCAAATTCGTTAGTAGATTATTTTCAGATTTGTAAAATAAATATATTCAGATTTGTAAAACGCAATAAATTCACAGACTCTTTAGAGCCATACAAGGAGACTAGCTCTTCTTTCATCTGGATTTAAAATGTTTCCAATCTCAAAACGGTTAACCCTTTCCCTATTGTAGAGACGTTTTGACGCATCAGGAGTAAAATACTTTTAAAGGATTGTGGCAAAAGGGCAAAATTGCTAATGATAAGCAATTTCTCCTTTTGCAACAAATTTTTCAATTCGATTCAATTATTATCACCGTATTCTATATTTTGCAGAGATTTTTTCAGACTTTTGCCAAGACGTATTCAAAGTTGCCTGCTTCAGATTTGTTGTATGTGGGAAAGGGATAAATCAATACATTTTGCTTCGAACGCACCAGTTGCTTGCATATCCACAGAATCCTAACAGGGGGGGCTGGGCTGTCTGTTAAATATTGACTTTGTTGATATTTTTAGTTGGCGCAAGTCCATCTGTTGAGCCAAGGCAATTTGACTGATTGAAGTTTAACACCATTTTCAACAGTCGTTCAGTGAAACATTCTCCTTATACGACAATTCTGCAGCAGACGACTTTGAACATATTTTGTCAACAAATAGAAAATCTCTATAATTGAATAAATAACCTATGACCAAAAGTGGAAAACATTGTGGCAAAAGGACAAATTGCTCATAACGATCTCAATGCTTTCAACTATTTTCAATTATTATACATTCATTGACTGAGATTTTTTCATATTTTTGCCATGATGTTTTCAAATTTGTCAGCTGCATATTTGTAGTACTTGTATGAGGGAAAGGGTTGAGCAGCAAACAAACAAACCTTCAGATTTGATGCATTAGTAAACAAGCAAATTCAGAGAATTATGGTCCCCCGCTTTGGGGGTCTTATTGGTTGGGTTGCAACGCTTCCTGGCATATTGTAACTGTCTTTTCTGTCTAGAGAAGGCTTTATTGTTTATAGTAATATGTCAGTTGTATTTGTGAAGTCTAAACAGATTGACCTCATTAAATTATATGGAAAATTAAATCATGGCTGGTTTATTATGAGCAATGTATTACATAGGTCAGAATGTAGGTCAAAGGTCATGATGAAGGTCAGCAGGTCAAACATATGGGTACTGATGGAAAGGGCTTGTCACAAGGAATACATATGTGAAATATGAGAGCACTACCTCTTATGGTTCAGAAGTTATGATAAAGATTAAAATTGTGGAAATGTAGGTCAAAGGTCATGGTGAAGGTCAAAAGGTCAAATATTTGGTACTGATGGAAAGGGCTTGTTGTAAGGAATACACATGTAAAATATGAAAGCAATACTTGTTATGGTTCAGAAGTTATGCTCAAAGTTAACATTTTGGAAATGTAGGTCAAAGGTCATGATGAACGTCACAAGGTCAAACATATGGGTACTGAGTGAAAGGGCTTGTCACAAGGAATACACATGTGAAATATAAAAGCCCTACCTGTAATGGTTCAAAAGTTATGATCAAGGTTAAAGTTTTCAAAATGTAGGTCAAAGGTCACGGTCAAAGGTCAGAAGGTCCAAAAATATGATACTGACGAAAAGGTCTTGTCACAATGAATACACATGTGAAATAAAAAAGCCCTACCGGTTATGGTTCAAAAGTTATGATCAAGGTTAATATTTTTAAAATGTAGGTCAAAGGTCAGGGTCAAGGCCACAAGGTAAAAAAAAATGGTATTGATGGAAAGGGGTTGTCACAAGGAATACACATGTGAAATATGAAAGCAGTACCTATTACGGTTCAGAAGTTATGACCAAGGTTAAAGTTTTTGTGACAGCGTGACGGAGGGACGGACGGACTGACGGACTGACGGACGGACTGACGAATGAGAAATAATAGTCCCCAGCTTTCGCTAAAAGCGGGGGACAAAAAGAGTTAACCCTTTCTCTCATACGACAATTTGCAGCAGACGACTTTAAACACATCTTTTTAAAAAATAGAAAATCTCTAAAATTGAATGGATAACCTATGACTTAAAATGGAAAACATTGTGGCAAAAGGAGAAATTGCTCGTTTTGAATGGTTTCTACTTTTGTCACTATGTTTTCAAAAAGGCGCTTGCTGCAGAGGGGTCTGAGAAAGCGTCTAAATGAGGGAAAGGGTTAAACCTGATTATTTTAGTCCATGGGACAAAAAGTCCATTCCACCAGCAGTCTCTAGAGCCATAATATGACACACGTAACCAGAGGAATTTATTGAACATTAGAAGATAATTTCATAAATGTATCAACTAACCCTTTGTCTGATACCCACCATTCTATTCATGATTTTGCAGCAGAGAACTTTTGAAAATATTGGATTGATTTGTATTTCATGCCGCTTTCAACAAGTTTTTAGTTATATCACGGCATTTTCTCGGTAAGTTAACCCTTTCCCTCATATAGACGCTTCCTAACGCCTCTGCAGCAGACGGCTATTTGAAAACATAGTGACAAAAGAAGAAATTGCACAAAACGTGCAATTTCTCCTTTTGCCACAATGTTTTCCACTTTTAGTAATAGGTTATCCATTTAATTATAGAGATTTTCGTATGAGGGAAAGGGTTTGAAACAGTTCTTCTGGTCCATTTATCCTGACACCAGCCAGTCAGTCATAATGCTAACCCCGCAACCATGAGCGCCGCCAAGGAGGAAAGCCATTACTATTAATTTTAAAGTCTTTGGTATGATCGAGCCAGGGATCGAACCCGCGATCTCCCGTACCTGAGGTGGACAGTCTCTACCACGAGGCGGTGAAAACATTGGAAGTTGAATGACTTGTTGAGGTTTAATTTAATGTGTTTTCAAACGATTGTTTAGCCAAATCACTTTTCCATGCATTTTTTCAAAAGACAATTTTGATTTTGAAGCAGACGACGCTTCAACTTATCCTAAAAGGTTAAATATTAATGAATATTTAATGACACCCTGTCCCACTATTTTGAAAATACTTAGGTTCCATACTTAAACATTCATTTACAGAGATTTTCCACATTTTGTCCAGTAATGTTTAAATTCAAAGTTGTCTGCTACATATTTGTTGTATGTATCTAAGGGTTAATTTCGATGCGATATTTTTAATGATCAATCCCAGTTGCCACAGTGCCTGAAATATCATTTCAGTAATGTTTCATAGATCTGTTTAATATTTGTTTCACCTAATAGATCAATGCATTAACCCTTTCCCTCATATAGACGCTTTCTGACGCCTCTGCAGCAGATGGCGTTTTGAAAACATAGTGACAAAAGAAGAAACTGCACAAAACGTGCAATTTCTCCTTTTGCCACAATGTTTTCCACGTTTAGTCATAGATTTTCTATGTTTTGACAAAATACGTTCAAAGTCGTCTGCTGCAGAATTGTCGTATGAGGGAAAGGGTTAATAGCAGAAGACAAATCAAACGTTATTTTTATTTATCAGGTAAATGATTAAATCCGACTTCAAGCTTGCATCCATCCCATAATCAGACACATTTTGATGAATCTGCAAGGACTTTGAAAAACAATTAAAGTGGGGAAAAGAGAAAAATCCTCATTATTTTCAATTCTATTTAATAATTATCCTTTCATTGACAGATATTTTCTATATTTTTTCCTAGATATTTGCAATGTTAAATTGTCCTTCTGCTGCTGATGTGTGGGGGTAAAGGTTAATTTTTTCACAGAACAGAAAGCTTAATTTTGTTCTCTCAGCAGCAGAATTAAGATCTTTGAGAAAAAGCGTATTAGTGTATGAGGCAATTTGTTCACTAAGTACATGCCAGATCGGGAAATAGCTCTCAGAAAAATTGTCTTCTGCTTGCATGTTTAACTGGTATCTATTTTGACAGCTACAGAGGTTATAACTCATGATTATGTGTGTAATTACTTGAACCAGTTACTTTGTTGTCCTCATAATCCTTATACTAAGACTAAATTCCTTATTTGAGCCGTTCCGCGTGAAAACCAACATTGTGGACTGCGTAAATTATCGACTCAGATCAGCCTAAGCATGCCGCGCAGGCTAACCCAGACAGACACTTTTCGCCTCCTGTGGCTTTTCTGTTTCAGGATACTGTCACTCTATACCTCTATCCCCCTGAGACGAAATGTGTCGGCCTGGATTAGCCTGTTCGGACTTTGCAGTCTGATCTGGTTTGATACATTACGCAGAGGCCATTATGTTGGTTTTCTCGCGGGACGGGTCATTTGTAAAAAAACTCCTTCCCACATGCAGACTCGTTTGATGCATCTGCAGTTGCTGAATTTAAAAACAATACGGGGAAAAAAAGGACATGCACATAACAAAACAATTTCTCATTTTGTTTAAATGTTTTCAACTCTATGAAATATATATACCTTTAATATAACCTAGAAGAGAATAACCAGTAATTAACTATTATCATCTTTTAAAAAAAAAATCAGTTCAAATACGTAATTTGAGCGAGATATGAGTTTATTTGAGTATTCAAAACATGATTCATTCAACATAAACCCTATAATAGAAAATGTCTGAAATCTGTTTATCACCAAATACAATATTACCAATTTAAAAACACTTTTTAGACAACACTGGAATTCCACACCATGAATAAACTCAATTTTCCCATACAAATCACTTTAAAGTAATACAGAATGAAACCCACCACAATCTCTACATGACTAAAGGCAATTCACTTGTATTGGAAACTTGGAAGCTCAGTCACATCCAAATTGCTTGGGCACAAAGTAAGATACTAGACTGGAATCAGTCCCTAAACGTATATATCAGCTCTCTCTCTCTCTCTCTCTTGTCTGTTGGTGTGTGTGTGTGTGTGTGTGTGTGTGTGTGTGTGTGTGTGTGTCTCTCTCTCTCTCTCTCTCTCTCTTGTCTGTTGGTGTGTGTGTGTGTGTATCTCTCTCTCTCCCTGTTTCTGTCTATGTGTTTGTGTGTCTCTCTCTCTCTGTCCATGGGTGTGTGTCTCTCTCCCTCTCTCTGCTGTGTCTGTGTGGGTCCCTCTCTCTGCTGTGTCTGTGTGGGTCCCTCTCTCTGCTGTGTCTGTGTGGGTCTCTCTCTCTGTATGTTGGTGTGTGTTTTGGTGTATCTCTCTCTCTCTCTCTCGTTGTAGGTGTGTGTCTCTCTCTCTGTCTGTATGTGTGTGTTTGTGTGTGTTTGTGTGTGTGTGTGTGTGTGTCTCTCTCTCTCTCAGTCTGTCTCTGTCTGTGTGTGCGTCTCTGTCTGCTTGTGTGTGTATGTGTCTTTCTCTCTTTCTCCCCTCCCTCTATGTCTCTCTCTCTCTCCTGCCCTTCCTCTATCTCTCTCTCTCTCTCTCTCTCTCTCTCTCGCTTTCTCCCGCTCGCTCTCTGTCTGTCTCTCTCTCACTTTCTCCCGCTCGCTCTCTGTCTGTCTGTCTCTCTCTCTCTCTCTCAGAAAATTCTCCTTTTTGCACAATGTTTTCATCTTCTATTTAAACTTTCATTTTTAGAGAATTTAAATGTTTTTGCCCAGAGGTTTTGAAAGACGTCTGCTGCAGATCTGTTATAGGTTGATAATGAAAGGTTTATCACCAAAAAACAATGGGACCATTTTTCCATCTTTTTTCTTCAAGCAGACAGACAAAATATTATTTTTTTTATTGATATATTTTGCATGTTCAAATGAAAAGTATATTTGTGATTCAAATTAAAAATAGATTGGCAGTTTTCGTTTTAGGGTAAAAGTCAGTTACATACAACAAGCATAAACTGAGCACTGTGAATAGTCTATATTTGTATGCACCCCTTGAGACAAGAAAGTATTGGGAATTTGATGGGTCTATAATTCCATTGGACACAGTGACAACTAAACCTTGACTTATTGGTAAGTCATTTCATGACTCTATGGATCAAGAGCCCACTTAAAACTTTCCCACACACAACATTTAATCTGCCACGGAAGACTTTGAAAAAGATGCTGGCAAATATGTTGAAAATCTTTTTTAATGAAAGTTTGACAATTCACCCTTTCCCTCATATAAACGCTTTCTGACGCCCCTGCAGCAGACGGCTTTTTGAAAACATAGTGACAAAAGAAGAAATTGCTTAAAATGAACAATTTCTCCTTTTGACACAATGTTTTCCACTTTTAGTCATAGATTATTCATTCAATTATAGAGATTTTCTATTTTTTGACAAAATATGTTCAAAGCCGTTTGCTGCAGAAATGTCATTATGAGCCATTTCTCAATTTGCCACAAAGTTTTCCACTTTTAGTCATAGATTATTCATTCAATTATAGAGATTTTCTATTTTTTGACAAAAGTCGTCTGCTGCAGAATTTTCATTATGAGCCATTTCTCAAATTGCCAACAAGTTTTCAAAAGTTGTCTGCTTCAGATGCGTCAAAATGCGTCTATGGGTGGGAAAGGGTTCAAGCCTTGGTGTAGAATGTAGATATTACCAAAAAACTATTTTAAAATGTGTGGACTAAATGGTGTACAATCTGAACCAGTGACCTATTTCTTGTCCCATTGTGACCCAATTTCAAACATAAACTAGATGTGATGTCCTAGTTCTTTTAAATCCCATATGACCCAGTTGAAAGTGTGATCATGATTTCATGGATATGAATGTTCGGATGTTCTTTAATGAAGATTTGATTTAAAATGTGGCCTCTGAAGTGTTCGTAAGGTATTTTAGAGAAACCATTGATTTAAGGGAGATAACTTGTTAAAAATTGAATTAGATTAATTGTGAACAAGTTATCTCCCTTTCCATGTCATTCAAAGGGGCATAACTTTGGTGTTCCTAAAGCAATCTTAATGAAACTTGTCTTCTGACATATCTCCAAGGTGATTAACAAATCTATCAAACAATGCCATAGATTATGGCTCCGGAAGAACAGACAATCGGTTGACATCAAACCAATAAATATTGAATAGAGGTGAAAATATTCTCAATTTGAGAATTTCTCCTTTTGCCACAATGTTTTCAAAAGTTGTCTGTTGCAGATGCAACAACATGTGCTGGATGGGAAAGGGTTAACACTGTGTCAGTCACCAGGGAATATCATCCGGGTCAATAGAAAGAGTTCTATATCATACTCATAATTTCTCATGTATTGTATTGTAGATATAATTCCTCATCAATTATTCAGCCGTTATGATTCAATATTTTTACCCTGTAGCTGTTCAATTTACAAAAAAACGAATCTCCTATCTTTGATTGATATATTAATTTGGGTTTGACACCGTTTTTAACAAGTGTTCAGTCATATCACGGTCTCTCACATCAGTACTCCACACAACATTCTTTCCAAGCAATTTGAGCAAATTTCTTCCTTTGCCACAATGTTTTGGAAAGTCGTAGATGTGCCAAAATAGATCTGCATGTTGGAAAGTTAAGAGTTAGTTTTGCTGCCATGTGGGAGAAGATTAACAATTTAATTTTTCTCTGAAATACTGGTGCTATTGAATTTTACTAATTTTATTTCAGTGCAGCGAGAACTTTCAGAAGTTTTAAGTCAAAGGCAGAAATTGCATAAATATGTTAACATCTTTTCTATTTCAATATTATTTCTACTACCTGAAAGATTTTTCCTTTTTCCATTAGATTTCAAAAGATGTAAAGTTGACTGAAGTCCTTTTGCCACAATGTTAACAAAATGTTGTCTACAGCTAAGGCATCATGAAAGCATCTGTATGTGGGAAAGGGTTAAGGAAATTGATAAAAACATAAACTATTACCTATAAGGTTAAAGGCGAAGACGAAAAAAACACAAGCCTTTAGGGAACAGACCCATATCAGTCTGTCCTCTCAGATGATCCCCAGAGACATGCAAATAAGTCTGTCTGTGAATTATGTAAGTCATATTTCTGCCAAAATGTACAGTTATTTCTCATACAAAATACCATCTTATAAACCTTTCCTTGATACAGACAACTTTAAACCCTTTCTGTCATATAGACGCTTTCTAACGCCTCTGCAGCAGACGGCTTTTTGAAAACATAGTGACTAAAGAAGAAATTGCACAAAACGTGCAGCTTCTCCTTTTGCCACAATGTTTTCCACTTTTTGTCATAGGTTATCCATTCAATTACGGAGATTTTCTATTTTTTGACAAAATATGTTCAAAGTCGTCTGCTGCAGAAGATGACCGTCTGACTGTACTGGTGGTTTAGGCTTCACAAAATCTTCAGTTTAAAAGTAAAAACAAAGGTAACTTTTTTTATTTCTTCATCATTTGTAATGGAACATGGCGCAGTCTACGCCGCTTACAGAGCCCTATCTCCGGGTTTTCAACGGAGTTTGATAAGTGGTTTAGTTTCTTCAAACACTTCGATGAATCTTTTCTCAAAATTTATTAATATCGCCGACAGCCAGAGCATTATCAAAACTGGATTTTGAGAACAGGTTCGTCGAAGTGTTTGAAAAAACTAGACCACCAATCAAACTCCTGTAAAAGACCGGAGATAGGACATTGTAAGCTGCGTAGACTGCACCATATCTCATTAAAAAGGGTGAAGAAATAAAAAAGTTACCATTGTTTTTACATTCTTAACAAGAGCAATTATTGCTGTCTGACCATGCAAATATGACGTCAAAAGTCACGTGGTATACACACACTGTATTTAGCCCAGTGGTAAAATGATGCTTTTCCCATTGACATTTGTCAGACATCAAAAAGAATGTTAGCCAAGCAGGGTTTTTTCTTCATAGAACAGACCTTTGAAAACGATATACCATTATTAAACTGGGTAACATCAAAAGCAATGGCAAGCCATAATTATCCTCTTTCACTATAAAAAAAATAACTTAACCCTTTCCCACCTGCAGACGCATTTTGATGCAATAGCAGCAGACGACTTTTGAAAACATTATGGCCAAAGGTGAAATTGCTCATGATGAGCAATTTCCCCTTTGGCCACAATGTTTTCAACTTTATTTAACAATTAAGGTATTCTTTTATGGTGATTTTTCAGGTTTTGCATGGTTACCATGTTTTCAAAGTCGTCTGCTGCGGATTTGCTGTATGTGGGAAAGGGTTAATTCAAGCTCTCCAACATACAACAAACCTGCAGCAGACGACATTGACGTTACGTCAATATTTAGATATTTAAAATCGTATAAATGAAAATATGATTAACCCTTTTCCTGATATAGATGCTTTCGGACGCCTCTGGAGCAGACGGCTTTTGGAAAACATAGTGACAAAAGAAGAAATTGCTGAAAACAAGCAATTTCTCCTTTTGCCACAATGTTTTCCACTTTTAGTCATAGGTTATCCATTCAATTATCGAGATTTTCCATTTTTTGACAAAATATGTTCAAAGATGTCTGCTGCAGAATTGTCGTATGAGGGAAAGGGTTAATCAATAGAGAACTAAGGTGTGGCAGAATGAGAAATTACTCATTTGTTGCAGACTGGCGTCAACATGTGTCTAGCAGTATTTAAGTGAGAAAGAATTAACTGTGGAAATCATTTCAGTCATTTTTTTTTCTTCAAGTCTGATTCCATGCTTTTCAACAAACAACAAATCTTCATCAAGGGACTTTACAAATGTCTATGTTGAAATATTAAAAAAAAATCGATAAATAAAAGTACAATTATTGATTGATTGATTGATTGGGGTTTAACGCCGTTTTTAACAATTTCTCAGTTATATCAATGCGGCCAGTTCACCTACTTATGCATTTCCTGGTTTTCTCACACCAGTACTCCACACAACAATCTTCCCAAGCAAGTCTTGCTGCTACTCCACCACAATTATTGAAGTCACAGTCCTCAACATCTGTTTTTAGTCACAATGTTTACAAACGTTATTACTTCAAAGCGTCAAAATGCATTCTGCATGCGGGAAAGGGTTAAATCAATTGGCATTACACTGTGTCATCCAAAATTCCATCCCAAACCAACTCACTGACCTAGCTACAAATGAAAGTGGTTGGTAATGAATTGAGTCTATAACCAACAAATTGTGTAGAGATGATGATTTTACTTCTTAATCCTTTCCCTCATATAGATGCTTTCTGACGCCTCTGCAGCAGACGGCTTTTTGAAAACATAGTGACAAAAGAAGAAATTGCACAAAACATGCAATTTCTCCTTTTGTCACAATGTTTTCCGCTTTTTGTCATAGGTTATCCATTCAATTATGGAGATTTTCTATGTTTTGACAAATACGTTCAAATTCGTCTGCTGCAGAATTGTCGTTTGAGGGAAAAGGTTAATCCTTCTGAATGATCCAGAAAGGACTTTGATAAATCTAACAAGAGTTTTCCAGGGTAAGTGAGATGAGCCCCGGTAGCTTAGTCGGTAGCAACGTGGGCTGTCAATCCAGGGGTTGTGAGTTCGAATCCCGGCTCGGCCAACTTTCTTTCCGACGATTGACAAAAGTCAATGCGACATGCGTCATTCGTCTTCCACCAATGGGCTAAGTCTATGTGGAAAAGCAGCCATTTGCTTGGGAAGATTGTTGTGTGGAGTACTGGTGTGAGAAAACCAGGAAATGCATGAGTAGGTGAAATGGCCGCCGTGATATAACTGAGAAATTGTTAACAAGAGGACCATGATGGTCCTATATCGCTCACCTGATTTAATCAAACTTAAAAAGTTTTCAGTGTTCTTTCCCCTATATGAGTCTATGAAAAACAAGTGACCCCCGGGGAGGGGTCATTTTTTACCCCAGGGCTATAATTTAAACAATCTTGGTAGAGGTCCACTAGATGATGCTTACATAACAAATATCTTTTAGACAAGAAGATTTTTAAAGTTTTTTCCCTATCTATGTAAAACAAGTGACCCCCGGGGAGGGGTCATTTTTTATCCCATGGCTATAAATGGAACACAGTTGGTAGAGGTCCACTTGATGATGCTACATACCAAATATCAAAGGCCAGGCCCTCTTCTTTTAGACAGGAAGATTTTTTTAAAAAAAATCTCTATGAGTCTATGGACAACAAGTGACCCCCGGGGAGGGGTCATTTTTGACCCCAGGGTTATAATTTGAACAATCTTAGTAGTGGTCCACAATGATGCTACATATACCAAATATCAAAGGTCTTGGCCTTCTACTTCTAGACAAGAAGATTTTTAAAGTTTTTTCCGTATATGAGTCTATGTAAAACAAGTGACCCTGGGGAGGGGTAAATTTTGACCCTAGGGCTAAAATTTGAACAATCTAGGTAGAGGTCCACTAGATAATGCTAAATACCAAATATCAAAGGCCTGGGGCCTCTACTTTTAGACAAGAAGTTTTTTTAAGTTTTTTCTCTATATGAGTCTATGTAAAACAATAGACCCCAGGGGAGGGGTCATTTTTGACCCCAGGGCTATAATTTGAACAATCTTGGAAGAGGTTCACTAGATGATGCTACATACCAAATATCAAAGGCATGGGCCTTCTACTTTTAGATAAGAAGTTTTTTAAAGTTTTTCCCCTATATGAGTCTATGTTAAACAAGTGACCCCCGGGGAGGGGTCATTTTTCACCCCAGGGCTATAATTTGAACAATCTTAGAAGAGTTCTACTAGATGATGGTACATACCAAATCTCAAAGGCCTGGGGCCTCTACTTTTAGACAAGAAGATTTTTTAAGTTTTTTCTCTATATGAGTCTATGTAAAACAATAGACCCCAGGGGAGGGGTCATTTTGACCCAGGGGCTATAGTTTGAACAATCTTGGTAAAGGTCTACTATATGATGCTACATATCCAATATCAAAGGCCTGGGCCCTCTACTTTTAGACAAGAAGATTTTTAAAGTTTTTCCCCTATACAAGTCTATGTAAAACAAGTGACCCCTGGGGAGGGGTCGTTTTTGACCCTAGGCTTTAATTTGAACAATCTTGGTAGAGGTTCATTAGATGATGCTACATACTAAATATCAAAGGCATGGGCCTTCTACTTTTAGACAAGAAGATTTTTAAAAAGTTTTTCCCCTATATGAGTCTATGTTAAACAAGTGACCCCCGGGGAGGGATCATTTTTAATCCCAGGGGTATAATTTGAACAATCTTTGTAGAGGTTCACTAGATGATGCTACATACCAAATATCAAAGGCATGGGCCTTCTACTTTGAGACAAGAAGATTTTTAAAGTTTTTCCCCTATATGAGTCTATGTTAAACAGGTGACCCCCGGGGCGGGGTCATTTTTGACCCCAGGGCTATAATTTGAACAATCTTGGTAGAGGTTCACTAGATGATGCTACATACCAAATATCAAAGGCATGGGCCTTCTACTTTTAGACAAGAAGATTTTTAAAGTTTTTCCCCTATATGAGTCTATGCTAAACAAGTGACCCCCGGGGCGGGGTCATTTTTGACCCCAGGGCTATAATTTGAACAATCTTGGTAGAGGTTCACTAGATGATGCTACATACCAAATATCAAAGGCATGGGCCGTCTACTTTCAGACAAGAAGATTTTTTAAGTTTTGGTTACTTTCCCCTTTTTTGTTGCCATGGCAGCCAAAGTTCTGCATGGAATAGAATTCTTTGAACAAGTTTGAAAGAGATCCACCCAAGGAACATTCCCGTAAAATTATTTTGAATTTGGTTCATTGGTGTAGGAGGAGAAGTCATTTGTAGGAAAATGTGAACGGACGGACGCCGACGACGACGACGACGACGACGACGACGGACGACGGACGGTGAGCGATCACAAAAGCTCACCTTGCACTTTGTGCATAGGTGAGCTAAAAACGGCGTTAAACCCCAATCAATCAATCAACCAGGGTAAGTGAAATAGGTGATGGATTCAATTCATTGGTTGGTCCCGTCTTCCCAGAAGCCCGGCCGGGTAGCTCAATTGGTAGCGTATCTGACTCATGATCTGGAGGTCACAGGTTCGATACCTGGTTGCAGCAACATTCTTTCGGGCGATTTTTTCATCGCCTCTCACCTCTGATCTATGTGAGAAAGTAGTCAGTGTCTTCGAAAAAATGTTGTGTAAGTACTGGTGTAGGAAAGCCAGGAAAACATGGGTAGGTGCACTGACTGCCGTGATATGACCAAAGTTGTTGAAAGCGGCGTTAAACTCCAAACAAACAAACAAACAAACAAACCGTCTTCCCAGAACACTGGCCACCTCCCCACATAGATTATCTGAGCCTGGGTGAAGCTGTTCACGTAAGGTTTTAAAGCAACACATGAATTGCTGAGCTGGGGGTTCAAACTCAACAACCCCTGGATTGATAGCCGATATGAAATACTGACTGAGCTACCACAGTCAGCTTGACAGTTGATGGAGAAGTTATCTCTAATTATGTCTTCCTTGTGTCGCAGTAACCCGTTTTCAACTTACATTAACCCTTTCCCACATACAACAAATCTGCAGCAGATGACATTATTATAAACATAAAGGCAAAACTATGGACATTTTACTTGTTAGAAAGTTTATTTATCGAATAAAGATGAAATAATTGTGGCAAAAGGAGATATTGCTCATTATGAGCAACTTCTCCTTTTGTCACAATGATTTTAAAAGTCACCAGTGCTTCATATGCGTCAGAATGTGTCTGCAAGTGGAAAAGTGTAACAGTTACAGATAGTGTATATTGATGGATCATTTGACAGCACTTCCAACAAGAGGGTTACCAGCTATCCGACCAACTGACTATCATTTCATCAATCGGAATATATTACGGTTTTTATCTCTAAAAAAAAAAACCAATGTGGAAATGTGGGATTATGAAAAAGATATTTCCAGAAATTACGTGCTAGAAAATATGCAAATTTATACAACAACTTGACTGAATTTCCATAACGGAAAACCCTTTCCCACAAATAGATGCATTTTGACGCAAACTGCTTTTGAAAACAGTTTGGCCTTATGAAGAAATTGCCCATGATGAGCAACTTTTTCTTTAGCAACACTGTTCTTAACTCTGTTCAATAGCTATACTTTTATTTATAGAGATTTTCAATATTTTTGCCCACATGTTTTCGAAGTTGTCTGTTGCAATTTGGTTGTATGTGGGAAAGTAATATGCAAAAATCTATCGACTTTTCCCCGATATAAGATGACGAGTATGGACTACCATATCGAGGGCTTGGGGTGAAACGGTTGTCACTAAAAACCTATTTTAAAAAACCCTGGTTAAGGGGCAATTTTGACCCCTTTGTAAACAATGCAAATTTAGATGCCATTGCTCAGAACGAGCAATGGCACCTAAATTTCCATTGTTTACCAAGAAAAATGAGTTAATGCTTATAAAGACTTTATGGCGAGGTGATTAACCTTGGTAAAAAAAAACTAATTTTAGATACAACCGTTTCACGCCATCCCCTCGATATAACCTATGCAAAAGATAACTTATAAAACCTTCTCGTCAAGCAGACTCACTAGGCCGCATCTGCAGCAGAAATCGTTTTGACAAAAGAGGAATTGCTTATAAGGAGAAATTTGTCATAATGCTTTCAATAATTTTACGTTCCTATATATATGGTATGCCCTTTAATGTTTGCCTTGATAAATTCCAAAGATGTTACTTACGGCATTAACCCTTTACCAGATACAAAAATCTTGCAGCAGACAACTTTGAAAACATGTAAACAAAAATATGGAAAATGTTTATATATTAATCATTTTAAGCCGCCATCACATCTTACGGTTGACCGTAGTGGGGAATGACCGTAGTGGACAGTAGTTAATTGTAGTTAGATATAGTTAACTGTAGTTCAACATGGTTATAAACGTAGTTAGTTTGAACTTCAAGAAACACATGATATTGCCGTGGTTAGCATATTTTTCAATTTTGTTCAAAATATCTCTTCAGTGAGCTTGGATGCCAAGATTGACTCCTGTGACCGTAGTTGACCATATTTGACCCAACTTGACCGTAGTTGTGCGTACTTAAAAACGTAGTTGTCCGTAGCTACATGTAGTGATACCCTAGTTAACGTACTTCACCCTACTTTTACCTAGTTGACCGCAGTGGCACTACAGTGAGCTACGGTCAACTACCTGCATGACCCTAAGATGTAACCGTGGCTTTAACTATTGAATAGCTTTGAAAACAATAAAATTGCTCATTTTGCAGAGTCTGTATTTGGGAAGGGTTAATATAAGCCTGAAAGCCTCTAACCAGATCAATCTCTGGTTAAGTTGGGATGAAAATGGTTACAATTCCCAATACAATTCCATATATTTAATGCACTCACTGCAATTTAATCCTTTCAAACATACACATACGTATTTGCTGCACACTTGACAAAACACTGAGACAAACGGAGTAATAATTGCTCATAACGAGTATTTTTCATCAATGCCATTTTCACATCTAATTAATAATTGGAGTAATTCTCCAAAATATTTGCTTAGATTTTGCATGATTTCAGTCTGCTGCATATCATTTGTAAGCGGTAAATATTAACCCTTTTCCTCATATAACAATTCTGCAGCAGATGACTTTGAACTTATTTTGTAAAAAAATAGAAAAATCTCTGTAATTGAAAGTATAATTACTGCACAAAGTGGAAAACATTGTGGCAAAAGGAGAAATTGCTCATTGCTTTTAAAAATCGTCTGCTGCAGAGGCATATCAGAAAGCATCTATATGTGGGAAAGGGTGAAAACTGTCTCAGCATGCGTCAAAGTCAAGCGCAATTTTCCTGTCTATATATCACACCATAACAAAGACAGCAAACTGTTTGTGACAGTTCTCTAGATCCGCAAATTTCTGCATCAATACGCGTTATCTGCCATGCAGAAATCTCTTACAATTGAATGTGTCACACAATATATTGTAACTTGTCCATTTTGGACTCGTCCTTATTGTATACAAGAAATTTGTGATGCTTAATGCGGTTCAATAAAAAACATTTAACCCTTATCCACAAACAAACTCTTTCTGACACCTCTGTAGCAGTCGACAATTGAAAACATATTGGCAAACAAAGAAATTACTTATCATGTTTGATCAAAAGTCATCTGCTACAAATTTGTTATATTTGGAAAATGGTTGAATCTTAAGAGGACCATCATGGTCCTACGTGGCTTATCTTATTTGATAGAACTTAAAAAGCTTTCAATGTTCTTACTCATTCATAAAGGGAAATTGTGCCCAACCCCTTGGAGGTCATGTTTTTTTACTAAATGGTAATACATACAAGGAAAACTGCCTGTTAAATGTTTGAAAGTTTGGAGAAGCACTTTAAGAAAACTTGAGGGTACTAGAAATTGATAGAATAGGGATAATTCACGGATAACATGCAATCGTTAATTAGTGTCGGCTGTCCCATGTGTCGGCGTGCTGTGTCAGTATTTAATTATTCACAGAATCCTCACTGCACCTTTTAATCTTCCAATCCTAATATGAACTCCGTCACACTGCTATTTGGTACCCTTAATCCTTTCCCACATACAGATGCTTCCCGACGCCTTTGCAGCAGACAGCAATTTTAGAAAACAAGTTTAATGGAATTTTGTATTGAATGACCACGAATGTTATATTCTATTTATATCATAAATTCCAATTCGACGATTATTAGCGCAAAATATATATAACGTCGCTATATAGCCCGGTCATTTTCAATGCTTTTCATCCTGACAAAATATAGAGTGACGTTAATTCACGCTGGCGACGTCATTTATGATAATAGTTTACATTAATCCTCTGACCAACAGTTTTACTGCCATTCATAGAAATAGAAAATGTCATAGGTCTGAGAATCAAGGAAACTGACAAATACAATAACAATTTGAGTCAAAGTTAAAAGTATTGTATACAAAAAAAAAGAAGACAAATAAATTGCTTGACAGGAGATTGTCTGAGAGGCAAACAGGATATTTTCAAGGAAGGGAAACCAATTAATCAAGAATGAAGCTTCAAACTACCTTTATCTGGGAACCAGCAAGACACACTGGAGACAAATGTTACCCTTATTGTTTTCCAACATGTAGATGCCTTAACCCTTTCCCTCATATAGATGCTTTCTGACGCCTCTGCTGCAGCAGACGGCTGTTTTAAAACATTGTGACAAAAGAAGAAATTGCTCTAAACGAGCAATTTCTCCTTTTGCCACAATGTTTTCCAATTTTAGTCATAGGTTATCCATTCATTTATAGAGATTTTCCATTTTTTGACAAAATATGTTCAAAGTCTTCTGCTGCAGAATTGCTGTATGAGGGACAAGGTTAAGCAACTTCTGCTACAGACTACTTTTAACAAACACATTCTCATAATGAACAATTTCTCCTTTTGCAACAATGTTTCAACAATATTTGTACTTTCTTTTACAGAGATTCACAACCGTCTGCTGTAGATTAGTTGTAAGTCGGGAAGAGTTAGTCACAAGAATAGATCACATCAACCCTTTCCCTCATACGACAATTATGCAGCAGACGACTTTGAACGTATTTTGTCAAAACATAGAAAATCACCATAAGTGAATGGATAACCTATGACAAAAAGTGGAAAACATTGTGGCAAAAGGAGAAATTGCACGTTTTGTGCAATTTCTTCTTTTGTCACTATATTTTCAAAAAGCCGTCTGCTGCAGAGGCGTCAGAAAGCGTCTATATGAGGGAAAGGGTTAACATCCTCATGAGGCTTTTATCTCTTTTCATTCAATGATATTAAGGTGTTTTTTCCTCTCAAAGTTGACTCTGTTTTTTTTAAAACCAGACATAACTAGAACTATAATCACACTAAAGATGACTTAACCCTTTTTAACAATGACATAAAAAAAAAAAATCCGCAGCTCAAGACTGAAAACATCCGAGGTATTATCTATGGGAAATCTCTGTAAATGCAAGTGTCAGTCATTGAATAGAGTTGAAAATATTGCGGCAAAAGCTGCCTGCTGCTTAACATTAGTGTCTGCAAGTGGGAAAGGGCTTAAATCAACACACACACACACACACACACCTTATAGAAATTTTCAAAATTAAAATCAATTGATCGCCTTCTGTATTTACCTCCTGTTTTTCGTTGTATATATGACTAATGGAGCCTTTTTGTGATGGATTGACAAACACCATCCCCTATCCTTGAATCACATCATTATTCTAGTCAAATTTAACTCATCCCCTTTTAAGCGAGATAGAATTTCAATACATTGTGAAATCTAAGTGAATCAAAAGACTGGTTCACTTGACAAATGTCACCTAATTGCAAACCTGATTGCAATGTGTAGAAAAACTTCATAATTGTATAATAAATAATTATTTTCTTTAAACAGTAACTTTTTTATCAATTACATAATATTTAGTTTCTTTAAATTGCAAAAGACTGATTGAAAAAAGGGTTTTTCAATCAACCATTTCCCTCATACGGCAATTCTGCAGCAGACGACTTTGAAGATATTTTGTCAAAACATAGAATATCTCTATAATTGAATGGATAACCTATTTCTTCTTTTGTCACTATGTTTTAAAAAAGCCGTCTGCTGCAGAGGCGTCAGAAAGCTTCTATATGAGGGAAAGGGATAACAGCCATTCCCACTATTGATTATTCACACATCATTTATCAAGGAATGAAATTTTTGTTCAAATATGCAAATAGAAATGCATTGTTGTATGACAGTCAGACCCAGGGGACATGGTCTGGAAATGGTCAATTTGTTTATTATTTAATTTTGCTTCATCATTGTGAAACCTTTTCCCACATACAACAAAATTAATGACGATTTTAGAAATGTTTCGGCAAACATATGGATATATACTCTCTATATTTAAAAGAACAATTAGCCTGAATTAAGTTGAAAACATTGTGGCAAAAGGATAAATTTGCTCACTATGAGCAATTTTTCCTTTTTCCACAAGGTTTTCAAAAGTTTGTATGCTGCATGTGTCAGATAGTGTATGTACATGAGAAAGGGTTAAAATAATTATTCTATCAGTGTGCAGACAATCTTTAATGGATAGAACCAGACACAAATTTAACCTTTTCCCTCATATAGAAATTTTTAGACGCCTCTGCAGCAGACGGCTTTTTGAAAACATAGTGACAAAAGAAGAAATTTCTCCTTTTGCCACAATGTTTCCCAGTTTTAGTCATATGTTATCCATTCAATAATAGGGATTTTCTATTTTTGACAAATATGTTTAAAGATGACTGCTGCAGAATTGTCCTATGAGGGAAAGGGTTAAACATGGAAAGTTTATTTATTTATTTATTTATTGGGGTTTTACGCCACTTTCAACAATATTTCAGTTATATCACGGCGACAGTTCACTTATTCATGATCCCTGGGTTAACAAACCAGTACTAGGCTAGAAAATTGCCCTTGCCTAAGGGCACTCCACCATGACCGAAGTGCCGCAACTGGGGATCGAACCAGGGACACCCGGTTTCAAAATCCCCGACGCTAACCACTCGACCACAACGGATTCCTACATGGAAAGTTAATCCTTTCCAACTTTGAAAATATCTAATCAAAAATAAAGAAAATCTCTATAAATGAAAGTATATAATAATTGAATAGCCTCTATAAATGAAAGTTTAATCATTGAATTGAAATTGTGGTAAAAAGAGAAATTGCTCCTTATGACCAATTTCTCCATTTGACACAATGTTTTCAAAAAGCCTTTTGGTACAAATGTGTCAAAATGTATCTACAAGAATTAAGGAGGATTGAACATGTGAACCCTACATCATGAATTAGTATATAATAATTGAATGCCATGGTTTCATGAAAGTACATTCATTTTAGTAGTATTAATTTTCAAATTTGTCCCCCCACAACAATTTGTCTAATGATAATCAATTATTGTTGCCATTGACAATCGTGTGTTTTTGCCCCTCCAAGCAACAAACCGTAATGGCTTCTGACTTAGAACAATTAGATTTATTGCACAGCATATGTTAAACATTTGACCTCTACCATTTCAAAGGGTAACCAATGCTATTTTGCCTACCGGCCTACATCATGGCCTGAAGTTTCACCTTATTTAGTACGGGGAACCAAGGCTCTTTACCTGACTTCCACACTGCAGAAACTACAAGAGAAAGTTGATGCAACGCATCAATGTCGCTGGAAATCCATACTGCAGTTATGCATAACACTTACATTATAGTAGTTGAAAAAACAGTTATCAACTGAGGGGCATATTGGTACATAAGGGGTGGGGTCAAGTGAAAATGTATCATAACTTGCATTGTTTTGTCAACGAAGTGAATATCCTTCATTGAAATATTATTTAAGCCTTCCATTGTTTATGATCAATCTGCATTCTAAGGTAGGTTGACCATAAACGCAGCCAACTAATTATGGCTGCACAAACTTGACTATTAAACTGTACACAGTAACATCGCGCTATCAATAGTAAAATAAAATACAGTGCGTTAGTCTAGCAGGTGCGCGTATGTAAACACATTAGACTGTGCAACGTAAAGGTTTGTAGTTATCTTGTTGTGATGTAGTATATGAAAATACAGTACCTCAGTCTAGCTAATAGGGACTGTTTTGTCATTGTAAATAAAACAAGAGGGCCAAGATGGCCCTGGATCGCTCACCTTAATTATAAAATGTACTGCAATGCAAAACACATCAAGACAATTATTCTGAATGCAACCTCTACAGTGTTAACAAGATTTTCCTTCATTTGGCCTAGTGATATATAATTTTTTAGCTGATATGACCCATATTCCAACATAGACTAGATATCATCAAGACAACATTCTGACAAAGTTTCAACTTGCTCAAAGTAGAAATGCGGCCTCCGGAGTTTGAACAATATTTTCCTTTATTGACCTAGTTTCTGATCCAATATGACCCATATTCAAACTTGACTTAGATATAATTCAGACAAATATTCTGACCAAATTCCAAGCTGCTGAAGCAAAAAATGCGGCATCCAAAGTGTTCACAAGTTTTTCCTTCAATTTGATCTAGTGACCTAGTTTTGACCCAGCTTGACCCATATTCGAACTTGGCCTACATATCATCAAGAAAAACATTCTGATAAAGTTTCATCATGCTGAAATTAAAAATGCAATATCCAGAGTGTTAACAAGATTACCCTTCAATTTGGCCTTACAACCTAGTTTTTAACCCTGCATGACCCATATCCGAGCTTGTCCTAGATATCATTTAGACAAACATTCTGACCATATTTCAAGCTTCTGAAGCAAAAAATGCGGCATCCAAAATCTTAACAAGATTTTCCTTCAATTTGACCTAGTGACCTAGTTTTTGACTCGGCATGACCCATATTCGAACTTGGCCTAGATATCATTCAGCTCAACATTCTGACAAAAAATTGCGGCCTCTGGAGTGTTAACAAGATATTCCTTCAATTTGACCCAACGTGACCCATGTTCGAACTTGACCTACATATCATCATGACAAACATTCTGATAAAGTTTCAACATGCTCAAGTTGAAAATGTGGCCTCAAGAGTGTTAACAAGATTTCCCTTCAATTCAACCTAGTGACCTTGTTTTTGACCTCATATGGCCCAGTTTCGAACTTGTCCAAGATTTTATGGAGATGAACGTTCTGATAAACTTTCATGAAGATTAGATGCAAAATGTAGGCCATAGAGTGTTAACAAGCTCAAATGTTGACGACGCACGACACACAAATCACGACGGACGGACGCCGGACAAAATGTGATCACAATAGCTCACCTTGCACTTCGTGCATAGGTGAGCTAACAAAAAATAAATGCGAGTCAAAATAAAGAAACTGCACATACTTAAAACATTGGATTTTATATGTGTCATAACTTAGTGTTTTTAAACAAACACAATTGTAATATGTTCAAGACATTTATATTTGCTTTTTTCTAATAATAACTCTTCCATGTCATTTCCGAAAACCTATTAAAAATATAAGTTGCAGGCTTCTGCCCGGCGACTAATAAATCTGTGTTTTTGCCCCTTCAAGGTTAGGCTAAACCTTTGGCCGGACTGGCTTTAACCATCTAAATGGTTTACTAATATGTTTATCCCATGTATGTTAATTATTTGGCCTCTCCTGCTTTCACTATTTAACCCTTTCACTCATATAGACGCTTTCTGACACCTCTGCAGCAGACGGCTTTTTGAAAACATATTGACAAAAGAAGAAATTGCTCAAAAGCAATTTCTCCTTTTGCCACAATGTTTTCCACTTTTAGTCATAGGTTATCCATTCAATTATAGATATTTTCTATGTTTTCACAAAATATGTTCAAAGTCGTCTGCTGTAGAATTGTCGTATGAGGGAAAGGGTTAAAAGGGTAACCTTTGGCCAGACTGGCTTTAACAATTTAATATGTTAACGGATTTGTTTATCCACAGTATACACTTCAACGAATTTCTAATTGAACACCTAGTTTTTATCATATTTTAGGAAAATAATTCTGATAAAAATACAAATAACCAAATATAAGTTTAATACAATTTATTCCTAATATGTAAAACAAAAACTTCATTGAAATTTGAACAAAAATAATAGAGAGGGTTGATATGGACACCCTTAAAACAAAAACTGCAAGATCAAATCACGTCGTAGTTGATTTCGTTTCAATACTTTGTATGTCCACCTGCTGTGGCAATTACAGCAAGGCACCTTGTCCTCATTGATATAATGTATCTGTGAGGATACTGTTGTGGAATGGCCGCCCACATCTGATGAATAACACGCGTGAGCTACCTGATATTTGGTTGCAGCGGTTGGGCACGCATCAGATTTAAATTCGGACTTTTTGCAGGCCATTTGATAGAAAAAACATGTTTCTGTCAATATTTTGCACTAAATAACAATAATAAAACATATTGCAACTTTTATAACGACGCTTAACTTACCTGTCTGATGGGGGTGCCGGCACGAATCATTCCGAAGGCTTGAGCGCGTTCTGCAATGCTCATTCTCGCCATATTTAATGTTTTTCATAAAAGACAATCCACGAAGAATACATTCCTACCAAATACGACAACTACCTTGCCGTGCACGAGGAACACAAGCGCATAGGCTATTTTCGCACCTACCGTTCCGCATGGATATCTTTGTACATGAATACGTGTTTTCTTTCTGTAAATCGATAGATTGGTGTGTATAATACACAAATAACCAAACTTTAGATTTATTGATTAAATAAGTCGCATAATATCATATTTTATATGGTGGCCAATTAGAAATTCGTCGAAGTGTATTTTAAGCATTCGGCATCTCAATAGGCTTTCACTTTTTAAAAGTATTACCAATGTTGTTTTTGCAAAATATCATAACCCCCTACCATTCAGCACCATTCCCTTAGGATTTCTCCTTATTAAAGGTAAACTAAGGCTGTACGTCAGCTTCAGAAACTATAAATACAATCACTGGTCCCAATCAGTCTGGGTTTTTGGCCCTCCAAGATTAGTGATAGAATACATACATAAGTAATCAAGTCTATAGGCCAAATAGGGATTTGTCATTCAAATTGGAAAACAAGCAGACGCAATCAGTCACTCAGTAGGAACTATATATATCGATAAAGATAAATGAAACGTTCAATTTCACATGTAACCTCTAACTGTTTCCCACATATAAACAAATGTGCAATAAATATGTTGGCGAAACATCTGGGTAAAATGAAAGTTTAATTATTGAATAAAATTGTGACAAAAAGATATAATTACTATAATCATGAACACTTTCACCTTTTGTTAAAATGTTTTTATAAGTTGTCAACTTCAGATGTGTCAAAATATGTCTGCTCGTTTTGAGCAATTTCTCCTTTTGTCACAACGTTTTCCACTTTTGGTCATAGGTTATATATCCATTGAATTATAGAGATTTTTCCATTTTTTGACAAAATATGTTCAAAGTCGTCTGCTGCAGAATAGTCATATGAGGGAAAGGGTTAAACATAGTGGTATTACATGCTATGCCTCAAATATTGCCTGCTGGAGATTTTGTTTTATTGTGGAAAGGGTTATTAGTAGGGATGGCAACGGTTACCGATATTACTAACCGGTTACTCGTACAATTTTGTAACCGTATAGATTCATAGACAATAAATATCCACTGTTTTAGTCGAATATGAAAAGAACAAAAGAACAAAAGGTGAAACACAACTGTGTATATATATATTTTTTTCTTCCGAGTACTCGGTTACCGAAATTACTAACCGATTAATCGGAAAACGTACGGTTAACCGGGTAACCGATTAATCGTTGCCATCCCTAGTTATTAGGAAACTTAAAATATTGAACATTTCCTCAGAAATTACTAATAGAAGTAATAACCCTTTCCCACATAGACCAAATCTTCAGCAGATGATTTTGAAATCAACTTGGGAAGAGATCTAAGGAAAATGTATAAGACTGAGGGAATTTTGGTATAACTGGAACTATCAGTGAAGATGATAAATACCCCCTAAACAGCACTTGACCTACACCATAACTTAATAATTAAAAGGGCCATAACTCTGTAAAATAAGATGCAATTGTAACCTGTTTAGGATGTGCACATCTCCACTTGGTATAGAATCTTTATGTAAAATGTTATTGAATTCCATGAAGTGGTTTGTAAGAAATAGGCCGGACAAAATATGGCTTCCGGCCGACCGACACAGGCAGTGAGTACTGGTGACTCCTATATACCCCCTCTTCTTCGAAGGGGGTATAAATATGAATGAAGGTATATTTTATGATGTATAATACAAGTTTTAGAAAAAAAGATAAAATATTTGTAAAAGGAGAAATTTAACTCACCCTCAGCTTTTTTTTTATCCTTTTCCCAAACTGTTTTCAATAGTCATCTATTGCTGTGGCATCAACAGAAGCATGTATGTGGGAAAGGTTTCAGGAGTAACAGGATTTCTTAACATATAAATAGAGAACCACTGGGAATATTAACCCTTTTCTTCATTATAGATACTTTCTGAATTATGCCTCTGCAGCAGACAGCCTTTTGAAAACATAGTGACAAAAGAAGAAATTGCTCAAAACGAGCAATTTATCCTTTTGCCCCAATGTTTTCCTCTTTAAGTCATAGGTTATCCATTTAATTATAGAGATTTTTCTATTTTTTGACAACAGAATTGTCGTATGAGGGAAGGGGTTAACCAGACTGGCAAGCATGCAAGCATGCAAGCATGTCTAGGATTGCTACATAATGTCACCCATGATTAATGAAGTCTGAACATATAACTTCTTACCCGATTTGCTAAAACCCAAAACCAAAATTCTAGCTGGCAGCAAGATTGTGACAAGTGCTTCATAAGCTTGCGCAAGCTCACTGCAATATTATTAAGCAGGCAGCCCTAGAATATTTAGATTGCTGGTGCGTGCAAGGAAATTAAGCTTATGGATAGTTCTTGTTTTGCAAATTTCCCGTAAGCTTCCCACAAACATAGAATCAGTTAAGTTTGCGACAAGCTTGCAGTTTTGAAACAACAGGAAGTTGATAATTTTCAAATTTCAAAATGGAGGCTTCTCCATGTGACAGTTTAAATTTAGGCAATGTTTTCACAATATACTTGGTTACCATAGCTTGTCATCAAATATTATGGCAAAAGAAGAAATTGTTCATTATTGACAATTTCTACTTTTGCCACAATAATTTCAACTATTCAATAATTTTACTTTAAAAGAGAATAGAGATTTTCCCTATCGTTGCCTGTTTTCAAAGTGGGAATCAAAGGTCAAGGTCATATAGTGACCTAACTGTGGTACCCAACACTACCTCTTCACAAGATGTATGTGGATAACAACTTTAGTAAATATGTCAGTGAGTCTATTTTTTTTTTTTACCATATATAGGAAATATTTAGGAAATATAGCTTGGGATAAACGTTTGCCAGTCTGAAGGACAGACGGATGGACAAGGCGTTACTTGATACCTAGAGTCCTCCCTAGCTACCAGATGGGAGACTTATATCAACAGTTTAACACTCCCCTGAATGCAAATATATGTTAACGTGTTGTCTGTTGCAGATTTGTTTGTTGTTTAACCCTTTCCTTCATACGACAATTCAGCAGCAGATGGCTCTGAACGTATTTTGTCAAAACATAGAAAATCTCCATAATTGAATGGATAACCTATGACTAAAAGTGGAAAACATTGTGGCAAAAGGAGAAATTGCACGTTTTGTGCAAATTTCTTCTTTTGTCACTATGTTTTCAAAAAGCTGTCCACTGCAGAGGCATCAGAAAGCGTCTATATGAGGGAAAGGGTTAAAATGATCGCATAGGAACTATCTCTTGTCAAATTCATTGTCAGTTTTTCGTGAATATCGACCAAGTTGAAGGTCTGCTTATATTCTTCCAAAATATTAGATAATGCAATTCACGCTTTCCCATATGGAGATGCATTTTGATGCATCTGCAGCAGACAAATTTTGCAAATGAGCCGTCCCGGAGTAAACCAACATTGTGGATTCTGCTTAAAGTATCGACCCGGATCGTTCTGTGCATGCTAAGCCGGATAGGCACTTTTCGCCTCCTCCGGATTTTCTGTTTTAGGAATCATTACTCTATACCTATATCCCCCTGAGATGGAATGTGTCGGCCCGGATCAGTCTGTGTGGACTGCACAGGCTGATCTGGGTCGATACATTATGCAGAGGCCATTTCTCTTGGGACAGCTCAAATGTTGAAGCAGAAGGATTAATTCATTCAGCTCAAGAAGAGCCACAATGATTTCATCTCTTAACAAAAATAACGCTTATCGTTTTGAGCAATTTCTCCTTTTGCCTCAATGTTTTCATAAGTATTTTGCTGCACAGATGTCAGAAAGTATGTGTTTGTGGGAAAGAGTTAACCCTTTCCCTCATATAGACACTTTCTGATGCCTCTGCAGCAGACGTCTTTTAGAAAACTTTGTGATAAAAAAAGAAATTGCTCAAAACGATAAGTATGTCTTCATTTAGGGAGATTTTCCACTTTCTTGTTCAGATGTTTTCAAAGCCGCTAACTGCAGATTTGTCGTATGAGGGAAAGAGTTAATCAGTATGCAAAGTGATAGATGTGTCAGGGAAAAAAACCTATTACTCAATTAAATATGGGGCATCATGTGGTTCTTAAGAGTAATATTTTCTGGTAAAAAGAAATAGAAATAGCTAAAAACAAATTACTATATCGATCACTAGGAAACAATTCCTAATGTCTTTTTCCTAAATTCTTTCAGTTTTTAGCACCATTCATTTGCCTCTGTTTTTTGCCATATAACTCAGGCTATCTCAGTAGGAAACAAGTTCATTCATTGAATTGAGATAGAGCCAAGCCCCGGTAACTCAGTCGGTAGCAATGCGGGCTGTCAATCAAGGGGTTGCGAGTTTGAATCCCAGCTCGGCCAACATTCTTTCAGATGTTTGACAAAGTTACTGTGACATGCGTATTTCGTTTTTCACCAATTGGCTGTTTAACAGTCTATGTGGATAAGCAGCCAGTTGCTTGGAAAGTATATTGTGTGATGTACTGGTGTGGGAAAATCAGGAAATGCATAAGTAGGTGAACTGGTCGCCGTGATATGACTGAATTTTTTTTTGAAAATGGCATTAAAACCCTAATCAATCAATGAATTGAGATAGACACGCCAACATTTGTTTGTAAAATAATGCTTAGACCACATTGGTTTACCAGTTACTTACAAAATATATATCAACATTTTATGACTATTTGGATTGTGTCTACAGTGTTCAATTTGACTGAGTGACCTAGTGTTTGACCCAGTTTCAAACAAGAACTAGACTTGATCGAAATGAATGTTCTTAGTGTGCTTTCATGAAGATTTTATGACAAATACTGCCTCCTTTTTGTCTTAACCCTTTCCCTCATATAGACGCTTTCTGACACCTCTGCAGCAGATAGCTTTTTGAAAACATAGTGACAAAAAGAGGAATTGCTCAAAACAAGCAATTTCTCCTTTTGCCACAATGTTTACCACTTTAAGTCATAGGTTATCCATTTAATTATAGAGATGTTCTATTTTTTGACAAAATATGTTCAAAGTTGTCTGCTGCAGAATTGTTGTATGAGGGAAACTTGGTTAAGTAAAGGATTTTACTTGTTTGGCCCACGATGGAATTTGACAGGTTCCTTGAAATATTGCTACATGTCATTGTTTTTCGAACTTCCTGGATAATAAATATTCGGAATTCTCAATGGAACCCATGGTAACATTACCAGATTTTCTTGCTCCGTGCTGAGGAAGATTTTCGAACTCCCTTGATACTTAATTTGCACACACTGTTATTCCTTACCCAATAAACAACATGTCTGTAGCAGACGATTTACAAAATATATATATATGGAGAAAACATTTTGGCAAAAAGAAGAAATTATGAGTGGTTTCTCATTTTGCATGCTTTTTTTATACAACCTTCCCTTTCCAATTAGTAGATGCATTTTGTCGCATTTTCAGCAGACGCTTTTTGAAAACCTTGTGGCAAAAGGAAAAATTGCTCATTTCACCATAATATTTTCAAATGCTGTCTGCTGTATGTGGGAAAGAGTTAACCCATTCCTTCATACAACAAATCTGCAGCAGACGACTTTGAACATATTTTGTAAACAAGAGCACCGCGTATGGCACAGACGCTCGACTGATAGGGAGAAAACAGAAACAAGAGGGCCATGATGGCCCTAGAATCGCTCACCTGATTTTTTTTCTTTTTTACTTTAGCTATATAAGCCCCGCCCCCTGGCGGCCATAGTTTCCGACCAATCAACTTGGCTTGAAGGAATCTGATAGAGGGTCACCCTAGGAACATTCCTACAAAATTATTTGAAAATCGGCCTGACACTTTCGGAGAAGAAGATTTTTTTAAGTTTTCACAATAGCCATATTAGGCAAAATAGACCCGCCCCCACTGGCGTCCATGTTTTTTTACCAATCAACATGGCTTGAAGGAATTTGATAGAGGGTCATCCAAGGAACATTTCTACAAAATTATTTGAAAATCGGCCTGACACATTCGGAGGAGAAGATTTTTTAAGTTTTCACTATAGCCATATAAGGCAAAATAGCCCCGCCCCCTGGCGGCCATGTTTTTTGACCAATCAACATGGCTTGAAGGAATCTGATAGAGGGTCATCCAATGAGCATTTCTACAAAATTATTTGAAAATCTGCCAACCAGTTTGGGAGAAGAAGATTTTTTAAGTTTTCACTATAGCCATATAAGGCAAAATAGCCCCGCCCCCCCTGGCGGCCATGTTTTTCGACCAATCAACATGGCTTGAAGGAATCTGACAGAGGATCATCTAAGGAACATTTCTACAAAATTATTTGCAAATCTGCCAACCAGTTTGGGAGAAGAAGAATTTTTAAGTATTTTTCATTTCGTTGCCATGGAAACCAGAATTATGCATGGATCCCAACAATTTGAAGGAAATCTGGTGAGGTCATTGAGAGGATGCTTTCTGTGAAGTTTCATCCCAATTGACCCACTGGTTACTGAGGAGAAGAAGTTGACGTACGACGCACGATGGACGCCGGACAAAAGGCGATCACAATAACTCCCCTTGAGCAAAGCTCAGGTGAGCTAAAAAAGCTGAGCTGAACAAAAAACCTTAACCGGACGACCACGCCGACGCCGCCAACAAAAAACCTTAACCGGATGACCACGCCAGGGTCATGACAATAGCTCTCGTTTTTTCAAAAGTCGAGTTAAAAAATGGAAAATCTCTATAATTGAATGGATAACCTATGACTATAAGTGGAAAACAGTGTGCAAAAGGAGAAATTGCGTGTTTTGAGCAATTTCTTCTTTTGTCACTATGTTTTCAAAAAGCTGTCTGCTGCAGAGGCGTCAGAAAGCGTCTATATGAGGGAAAGGGTTAAACAATTGTAACCGTTTACGATGACTTCAAAGCACATTCAACAAAAGAAATGGCATTAATAATATTATCCCTGGAAAAAAATAATATAATAACCAGCAAAGTAAATAGATTCAAGTTTCGAGCCCAATCTTGAACAAATTGTTCCCATAAATATCTCAGAATTCAAATTTTCGAGGAACAATTTGTGTGAATTCTGTCAGATTTGTTTTGATCTATGACTAAAACGCAACGAAATTACCAAGACGACAGTGACAGGGACTTGTTTTTAGTGGAAACAATTTATTCCAATGGCACTCCACTGTTAACCCTTTCCCTCATATAGACACTTTCTAACGCCTCTGCAGCAGACGGCTTTTTGAAAACATAGTGACGAAATAAGAAATTGATCAAAACAAGCAATTTCTCCTTTTGCCACAATGTTTTCCACTTTTAGTCATAGGTTATCCATTCAATTATAGAGATTTTCTTTTTTTGACAAAATATGTTCAAAGTCGGTCTGCTGCTGAATTGTCGTATGAGGGAAAGGGTTAACTCTTTCCCATATGCAGACACACTTTGACACTTCTCAAGCAGACAACTTTGGAAAACAATGAGAAACAAGCGGGCCCTGGATTGCTCACCTGAGTTATGTAATGTGATTTGTCATGCCAACCACAACTAGAACTATCACTGAAGATGATAAATATACCCCCAAAATAGCACATTGACCTACACCATAACTTAATAAGTAAAAGGGCCATAACTCTGTAAAATGACATGCAATTGTAAGACCTTTAGGATATGCACACTTCTCTTGGTATAGAAGCTTCATGTAAAATTTTATTGAATTCCACCCAGTGGTTTGTAAGAAATAAGCCGGACAAAATATGGCTTCCGACCGACCGACAGCCCGACAGACCAACACAGTGACTCCTATATACCCCCTCTTCTTCGAAGGGGATATAATAACTAATTTTGCAGCCAGGTAAGCTAAAACAAGATGCCCTTGACGACAAGTTAAGCTCCACTGCCTCAAAGTGAAAAACCAATACCCTATGTTGTCTGTCTTATTGACTTAGAAAGGTCACCAAAGAAATGTGTATGTACCAGTTAGTATTTAGCAAGAACATTTTCTAAGGTTTTTCCTATATATCTCCATGTAAAACAGGTGACCCCCAGGGCCAGGGCGGGGCCAATTTTGAACCCAGAGGTATGAATTGGACTATCATGGTAGAGGACCACAAGACAATTATACACACCAGATATCTAAGCTCTAGGTCTGTTTCAGACAAGAATATTTTTCAAAGTTTTTCCCTATTCATCTCTATGTAAACAGTTGACCCTGGGGATCGAAGTCCAATTTTGACGAAAGGGGCATAATTTGGACAATCTTGGAAGAGGCCTTTCAGTTCAGACAAGAAGATTTTCAGAGGAATAATTTGAACAATCTAACTGGTAGCTTATAAACACATTTCAACTTAGTTCAAAACATTGAACAAAAAATCTATAGAATAAAGGAAAACTATTTGAAATAGAATTATTTTTTAAAAACTCATCACAGTAGATTAAATGGCATTTTTGTAAATATTTTTTTAAAATCTCACTTAATCAAGGGACATAACACATATTAAAAGAAAATACACACACTAGCTTTGGTTATGTCCCTTGTAATCATTTTACCACTTACAATTCAATCCCTTAGGCTTATTATATCTGTTTATGTGGGAAAAGTAAACTGAAGGGGCACAAATGCTTGGAATGCTACCCTCTCTAACGCTACAACAATTTCAACTATATTTGTCTTCCTTCAAATATTTTCTGTTTAGAGGAGCCGAAAAATTGTATTAGCACACCACTGCTTAACCATTTCCCATATATATACAGATGCTTTCTGATGTACCTGCAGCAGGCAACTTTTGAAAACATTGTGGTAAAAGGAAAAATTGCTTATAATAAGCAATTTCTCTATTTGCCAACAATGTTTTCAACGCTATTCAATAATTAAAATTTTATTTACATATCCCCTATTTTTGCCTAGATATTTTCATAGTCCTCTGCTACAGTTTTGTTGTAAATTTCGGGAAAGGGTTAAACAAAACTTTGTTAATTCAGGGAATATATATTAAGTTTGACATCAACCTTTTCCACACAGATTTTTATGTTATGGCAATCTTTTTTTTAACAAGAAACCGCTGAAGACGGTAAGGCCGGATTGTCAGCAATTTGACCTTGAAAATCGACAAACCAAGGTCAAAGTCAAAGTAACCATAGAAATCAATAGAACTTGTTACTGGTTACCTTTAGGCAAAGTTTCAAGTTTGTAACAGTGCTGAGATTTTGCCTCAACCAGAAACTTTAACCAAAATGTTGACAGACAGACGGACAGACGGACATCGCCAATCTATACTATAGACCGGAATTGCTAGAGCAATCCGGCCAAAAATGAAAGTATAGTTTTTAAAATGGTTGAATTTGAAATCATTATGGCAAAAGGAGTGACGAGCAAATTATCCTTTTGCAACAATGATTTGAAAAGTCTTCAGCTTCACTAAGGCATCAAAATATGTATTGCTTCATAGGAGTAAATAATTGTTTGTTGGATTATAATGTTACATATAATTGAAACTATAATAAGTAAAAATAATAAATAACTTACATCAGATTCTATGCTAATCTTTTCAATATCCGTAGTCATATCATGTTGTATTTCGTCTCCCTTAACTACCTCAACACTTTCGGAACAATGTCCATTCGGAATATCTTTCACCTCCTTGTCTACAATATCTTTACCCGTATCCGTGTTCGCGTTTCGATTCACAATTATTCGTTTCTTGTTAAAACTGTCGTAATTAAAGTCTAACCCCTGATCAAAGAAATAACCTTCCTCGTCGTCCTCTAACTCTAACCCATCACCTTCACTTTGACCTTGACCTTCAGGCTCAAGGTCACTACCTTCACTGTCTGAGGGGTCATGTAAACTGAATTCCCATACCAACTTCTTACGGCGAAGTTCGGGATTGCGATCAGAAAAATCTAGATTCAAATCATCAACGCCACCGGATGTGTTCATGATATTTAATTCTGGCATTTGGAAGAGGTCTTAACTGTCTAAAATGTCAAATCCACATTTTGTTTGAATACACTGTCAACAATTCTGAATGATGTCACAGACCTAAAGATCATATAAAGATTCAAGTTATTATACCTAACTTCATCCGTTCCCACAAACAACAAAACACGGACTTGTTAGGATCAATTTATCATTTTGCTGCAATGTTCTTAACCCTTTCCCTCATATAGTCGCTTTCTGATGCCTCTGCAGCAGACAGCTTTTTGAAAACATAGTAACAAAAGAAAAGATTGCTCAAAAAGAGCAATTTCTTCTTTTGCCATAATGTTTTCCACTTTAAATCCATTCAATTATAGAGATTTTCTGTTTTTTGACAAAATATGTTCAAAGTCATCTGCTGCAGAATTGTCGTATGAGGGAATTTGGGTTAAAAGTTGCCTGCTGCAGATGCTTCAAAATGCATCTGCATGATGGAAAGGATCAAGCAGCCAGTCAAAGGATATCTCTCTATCATTTATAATTTTCATCTACAGTTACATATATTCAATTACAACATCGTTTGATGAAACAACTTCTACATATATATGCCATGTCAACAATATCTCTCTTATGACTTAATTTTGTCTATAGTTAAAGCTGAATTAAAACTAAACATTTCCATCAGTTAAGTACTAGCTATAAGCTTATTTAACCCTTTCCCTCATACGACAATTCTGCAGCAGATGACTTTGAACGTATTTTGTCAAAACATAGAAAATCTCCATAATTGAATGGATAACCTTATAATGACAAATAGTGGAAAACATTGTGGGAAAAAGGAGAAATTGCACGTTTTGTGCAATTTCTTCTTTTGTCACTATGTTTTCAAAAAGCCCTCTGCTGCAGAGGTGTCAGAAAGCATCTATATGGGGGAAAGGGTTAAGCAGCAAACAAGATATTTCCAAACTCAAACACTTGGACAATAGAACAAAAGAACAAAATAGGAAATACTTGTAGAATGAAAGTACAACTTATTTGACACAGACCAGTCTGCAGCAGATGCATTAGATCATCATGGTTCAATACACAATTTAATCATTGCACTGCATGGGTATAAGTTTGCTTCAACAGAGAAAGAGAGAGATGATTCATATGTCAAATAAAGATTTTACTATTTTCCAAAATCTACAGCAGATGACTTTCGAAAACATCTAGACATATTTGCCCAGCAATATTTTAAAAGATGTCTGCTTGCAATAACATCAGAAAATATCTGTATGTGGGAAAGCTGGGTTAAGATTAATTACTCCTTTTGCCACAATGTTTTAAAAGATGTCTGCTGTCAGAACCTGTCAAGAAACTCCGAGAACTCGATGATGTTTCTATGAGGTAAATTTGTAACCAGTAAGAAACTTTCCATCGATAAAAACTTAATAACTTCACCCTGTGATCATAATTACAGGTCATAAAGATGTAATAAAAATGAAGTTTTTAAAGTAAAACATATTTTTATTAGAAAATACTTACCAGTCATTTATTACCTGATATATAATCTCCTAACCCTTAATTCATCCAGAAAAAGAACTCGCCTAGCGTATCCCTCACGCCTGTGTGATATACACGGTCACCGGTAAATACCGGCGCACGATGTCAACGTGTCACTTTTAGTTTTCAAGTAAGTGTTGGTTGACGACGCGGGGTTGGGAGGCGGGAATATGAAATGACTGGTAAGTATTTTCTAATAAAAATATGTTTTACTTTAAAAACTTCATTTTTATGTCAAAAATACATTACCAGTCATTTATTACCTGATGACTTTTCAGCATCGGTCGGGAGGCATCTGCCAACACTTCTAGTCCTACAGGTAATGCAGCACATTGTAGTTATTTTTATTTAATTTATTTACTTAGTACTGAGACACAACAGCCTGTGAAAGTAGGAGAATGGATTGATAAATTTCAATCGTTAAGTACTTTATTGTTGTGTCTAATATGTAATTTAGCATATAACTCGCTGAGACGCCACCAGTGGCCCCAGAGAGTGAAGATTTTCAGTTTGCTTAGACATAGATCGCAGGTAGAAATTTGAAAAAGTCGATTGAGATTTCCATACCGCGGCACGAAGAATATCCTCTAAAGGCACATTGTTGGAAAAGGCCCAACTAGCGGAGAGTGCTCTAATTTCATGTGGACGAATCCGTAAAAACGAGAGATCGCGAACTGAAAGATTAGTGTAGGCTAATTTAATTGTACAGGATATCCAGCGGAAAATAGAAGCCGCTGATATATCCTTACATCCTATCAGAGGGAGAAACAACCTCTTCCTACGGCCCCTTGTCCCTTTAACTCTCTTAAGGTAAAGCTTAAGAGCTCTAACGGGACATAGAAGTCTGTCGGCATCGAACGGACCACAGCTCGCAGAACGACTGGGAACCGTGATTGGTTTAGGAAGGACCGAAGGTAACTGGTTCTTGGCTAAAAAACCTGACTGACAAAGTAGAGTGAACGAGCCATCAGATTCATTGAATCTGATAAAGCCGGTTTCTACTGAAAGCGCATGCAACTCACTTCTACGACGCGCGGTCGCAAAGGCAAGAAGAAAGACAGTTTTGTAAGTTAAAAATTTTAACGAAGCAGAAGACAGAGGTTCGTACGGCGCCTTTGTAAGAGACCAAAGAACGCAAGATAAATCCCATTTTGGAGTTAAACTCCTACAAACGGGTTTATCTAGTTCGAATGATCGCATAAGTTCCGAGAGAAATGGATTAGCACCAATACTCTCTCCCCCTTTGAACTTAAGCGTATTCGAAAGCATTGAACGATAACCTTTTATTGTGCTAACAGCTAGATCTTTATCTTCAAAAAGAAAAAGAAAGAAATCGGCAATCCTAGCTACAGAGGGACACTCAGGATTGATCGACCTAGCATGACACCAATCTGAGAAGACTGTCCACTTGGAATCATAGACGATTCTAGTGGATCGTCTTCTGGATTGAGCGATGCGAGAGGCAACTTTTTGAGAAAAGTTTCTCTCTCGGATCGATCGCTTGATAATGTCCAAGCGTGAAGATGAAGCATTGCCGGGTTGGTATGAAGATGCCGCCCCGGTTGCTGAAACAGAAGGTCGTCTTGAAGAGGAAGACGTACTGGTTGTGCCGACAGGCAGGCCAGGAGGTCGTTGAACCAAGACCTCTGGGGCCAAAATGGCGCTATCAACAGGATTATGCACTGTTGAGAACGAAGAACCTTTTGTAGTACGATCGGGACCAGAATGAACGGGGGAAACGCGTACCCGAATAGACGGTCCCAATCGAGGGTCAGTGCGTCCACTGCCCAGGCTGCAGGATCGTACATCGGTGACACATAAAGTAGTGGCAGCCGATGGTTGACTCTGGTGGCGAAAAGATCCACCAGTGGTGTCCCGATCCGCATGAATACAGAGTTTACTACACTCTGATTCAGTGTCCATTCCGCCGGAAGAACTTTGTTTTGGCGGGATAGACTGTCCGCTAAGACATTCAAATGGCCGGGGACGTGTTTTACTAAGACTACTAACGACGTCGCCTGGCACCAAAGGAGTAACTTCCATGTCTCCAGAAAGAGTAGATGGGAGTGCGTTCCTCCTTGCCTGCGAATGTAGGACACAACAGTAGTATTGTCCGTCGACAATAAAACAGTTGTGTTCGCAACGGAGGCAGAGAACTGTTTGAGAGCTAGCAGGACTGCTCTCAATTCTAAGTTGTTTATGTGCAAACAACGTTCCTCCGCTGTCCACATGCCCTGGGATGTTAGGCCCTGTGGCTCTAAATGAGCTCCGCAACCCACAGCACTGGCATCTGTAACAAGGTACAGATCCGGAGGTGATGTGATCAAGGGCACCCCTTGTAGATAGATTAACGGATCCAGCCACCACCGAAGGTGTGACTTGAAGAAATCCGTCAGAGCTATCTCCTGTTCCAGTGAGTCCACAGACGGACGCCACCGGTACAGAAAAAGATACTGAAGGGGCCGCATGTGGAGCCTGCCTAGACTGACTAGGTCGGCTGCTGCACTCAGGGACCCCAGAAGTGACAGCATGGACCGGGCTGTTACCATAGCCTGGTCCAGAGTGAGTCTGATCTTCCGGAAAAGAGAATCGATTCTGTCCGAAGGGACCCGAATCACCGCTAGGTCGGTGAGAAAGGTCATCCCTACGAATGTAAACCTCTTTGACGGAACTAAGTCCGACTTCTGCGTATTGGGAATAAGGCCCAATCGCAGAATGGTCCGCCAGGCTAGAGACAGATCGTGAAGGAGAATTAAACGATCTGCTCTGTGGAGTAGCCAGTCGTCGAAGTATTGAAGAAGCTGGGGCCCGTTCATTCGTAGAAAGGCTCCCACAGCATTTATAATCTTCGTGAATACTCGAGGTGCGGACTTGAGGCCGAAGGGAAGTGCCCTGACTTGGTACACTTCTCCATTTACCACAAACCGAAGGTATTTCCTCGACGAGGAAGCGATCGGAATGTGGTAATAGGCGTCTGTGAGGTCTAACGAGACCGCCCAGTCGTCCTTCCGAATAGCCATTCTGATGGAGCGGGCCGACTCCATTTTGACTTTCTCGACCGGTATTAATAGATTCAGGGCTGACAAATCTATCACCGGTCTCCACCGACCGTCTTTTTTTCGGAACGAGAAAAAGACGGCTGTATAAACCCCGAGAAACGGGGCTTCGGTTTAGCATAATTCCGGCCCGTGGAAGGAGGTTGTTTAGGCGGTACAGCCTTCACTTCCTGTTTCTGCTTTTTCGCCGGGGGCTTCCTAGTATTAGTCCATTTAGCCGCCGGTGCAGAGTATTTACGACTCTGTGACAAAGCATTTACTGCACTCGCCGAAAGGCGTCTGGATTGTTCTGACGAATCAGTAACAGTCACTGCAGCAACCCTTCCACCAAAGAGAAGATTGGAGGATAAGGGGGCGGCTCTTAAGCTGTCCTTGCTATTTGTAGCAGAGAAGAGGATTTGACAAGTGTCGCATCTCTCCTCGCGGACAGCATTTCCGTGGCGTTCTGCAAATTCAGAGCCATCAGGTGCCGATTCCCCGTATCAAAAGCCTCCAGAATTCTGCTAGCCCCTCTGCTAGAGACATTCTCCTCTTTAAGTAGAAGTGCCAGAGCTATGGCGAAATGATCGTCATGTGAAGCCACCATGACTCCCAGACGCGCTCTGGCCTCCCATCTCTCAACCAGTTTAGCACTAACTGTGATTGAGGTGGGTGCAGTTAATCCCAAAGTGGACGCATCTCCGTCTAAGGCCGGCACTTTAACGGGAAAGAACTCCTTCGAAGCTACATAAGCCTTAGGAGACACCCATTCCTTAGAGATGGCCAGTGGGACCGACCAGGCTGACTCAACAGTGTCTAATGACCTGGTGGACTGCAGTTGGTCCAATAACCTTCCCAAGTTATTCGCCTGCGGAAGTAACTGTAATGGAGTTGTAGACCCTCCTATCTCCGCATTATGTTCTTCCAAACTTGAAAGGTTTTTACGACGTGGGGGAGCGTCGATCTTAGGGCAGAGCGTACTAGGCACTACCCTAAAAACTTCTTCAATAGCCTGCTGCAGGGACCAACGATCCGCAGCCGGCTCGTCTTCTATAGGTAATAGACTTTCCGTTTCTTCGTCAGACGAAGAAGTGGAGGATTGTCTAGGCCTACGACGAGAAGTATTGTGCTTAACCGGACTTCCCACCGGTTGACCAATTTCCGATCCAGAAATGGATTCATTCTCTGATAAATCCATAAGCTGGTGACGATCATGTGAACTCAACCTTCTATCCGCAGCAGAGAAAGGTTGCACAGAGTCAATCATCGGAGCCGAACTCACTGTATGTGATCTTTTCGACTTCCCCTTAACGGAACAAGCAATATTCCGATCGGGGGATTGCCTTTCAAAGGACTGCCTCTTGGAGAGGTGTCCTTCCGGGAGTCGTAAATTCCTATAATCAGGAATTTGACGATCACGGTAGGCATCACTAACCTGTCTGTCATAGAACCGATCACTCCTTCGTAATGAAGGTTGGTAACGTGGAGGAGTAATATCTCTTGAATAATACACTGTTTCCCTAGGAGAACGGAATGATTTTCTCGATATGTACTCTCCGTAATCTATGTCAGCAGGTTGGTTATTAAAACCTGGTAAACCAGTGTTCTGAATATCCAAATAATCAGGCTGTGCTGCGAAAGAATGATAACGTGTATCTATCCGATCGAGACGCACTGATCCCGGTTGCCTGGTACCGGGTTGCCCGGTACCTGGTTGACCGGTGGCAGGTCGAGTCATGTATGAATGACTGCCTTGCTGATTCTCCCATTCATCGTGAAATGAATGACCCATGTCCTCATTCCCGGTGTATGGATTAGTCATGCTGAATTGACTGACAGAATGCCCGGTCGCTTCATGCAGCCCGGTGCCCGGTCTAGTCATTTCAGAATGACTGCCTGGTTGCCCGGTGACTGGTCGTATCATTCTAGAATGATTGCCCGGTTGCCCGGTGACCGGTCTCGTCATTTCAAAATGACTGCCTGGTTGCCCGGTGCCCGGTTGCCCGGTGCCCGGTTGCCCGGTGCCCGATTTAACCAAGGTAATATGACTGTCCAGTTTCCTGGAACCCGGTTGCCCGGTACCCGGTTGCCCGGTACCCGGTCGCCCGGAGTCATAAGGGTTTTGCTCGGAAGCATCACCCTGTGGACCAATGATAGGCAATTGTAATGCTCCATCACCGGTCCCCAAATTCTGCCCGCCGACCGGGTAATTTGGAACTCTGCTGTAGGCTTCCGAAGAATGCCTATCAACTGAGTGTGGTGAAAGAGGGGGCCATTCTGTTAGGTTTCCCTGAGAATGCCCCATTGCCTCACCCGAAGGTTCAGCACTAACACCAGTCGTCTGTTTTTGACCAGACGATATCATACGTTCCTCCGAACTTCGAGACGGTCCCGTCGTGGCTGTTACAGAGGCGTATGTCTTGACTGAAGATTGAAGAGCTCTGTTCCTTCCGTCTAATCAACCCAGTCGTGGAGTCTGTTGGGGAAAAACCCTCGAATTCCCCTTCGCTCGTAGAGCTAATACTTACCTTCTTCTTCAAAGGAACAGTTTTACTCTTACGGCTTTTGTGAGTCCTCCTCGATATGGCCTGTTTCCAAACGGAAGCCGACCATAACGAACAGAACTCACATGGTGAATCCTTTGTGCACTTAGTGCACGCAATGCAGGAAGAGTGCGTGTCCCACAAGGCCACTAAATGACCGCATGAGCCACGCCTCTGTTCACCATTATGTGACATAGTATAAATACAAAATCAAATTACGAAGTTCAAAAACAAAAAATAATATTTTCTATTCTTTTATTTCACTACTCGTTTTTACGGACGTAATTCAATGAAAAAATATTTTTTAAATATTCTCCAAATGTCTATGTAATTATACAAAACAACAACAAAGGCGATAAACAATATTATCGCTACCGGATCGGGAAATCTCACCGTTGAAAATTAATTGAAAAATTAATGCACGGTCATTCAAGACCCGACTCGTAACTGAAATAGTGGGTGGGGTAACCACCCGCGGCTCTCAGCTAGTTGTTACTACAAAAAAACACAACTTAAACACAAACAATAAATAAACAAAGTTCAAGTTCAAGAAGTAAATGTACAGTTTAACTGAATGAATTGACCCGTTAAAGCGAAAGCTTTAACTAGACAACGAAAATAAATTTAGAAAAATGAAAATAAATTCAAGCCTGTAGGTCGGTGTGTCCAGGAAACTAAAAGTGACACGTTGACATCGTGCGCCGGTATTTACCGGTGACCGTGTATATCACACAGGCGTGAGGGATACGCTAGGCGAGTTCTTTTTCTGGATGAATTAAGGGTTAGGAGATTATATATCAGGTAATAAATGACTGGTAATGTATTTTTGACATAAAAAGAACAAAACATGAAATAACACTGAAACACGCCACTGGCAACAATTTGTCGGAGCTCGATTTTCCCCATTTCTGAATAACCGTACACATCTTCCAATTTTACATTTAGTTTAATGTTTGAGCCGTGTCTGCCAACTCGGGGGTCATTCTAAGTGACTCTCCATATCATGATCATATATTGATATATGGGGGTAAAACTAATTGGGCTACAGTTCTAGTGTTTTGTTAAAAGATGCAACTCAAACTAAATTACATGTAGACGGACAATGAAAGCTCGGGCGAAATTGTGTGTATCAAACTTAACCCTTTCCCTCATATGGACGCTTGCAGCAGACGGCTTTTTGAAAACAATTGACAACAGATGAAATTGTTCAAAATGAGCAATTTCTCCTTTTGACACAATGTTTTCCACTTTTAGTCATAGGTTATCCATTCAATTATAGATTTTTTTTTTTTTTTTAGCAAAATATGTTCAAAGTCGTCTGCTGCAGAATTGTCGTATGAGGGAAAAGGATACGGATCATATATTGGTTGATTGATTGATTGGGGTTTAACGCCGTATTCAACCATTTTTCAGGCATATCACGGTGGCCAGTTCACCTACTCATATGTTTCCTGGTTTTCTCACACCAGTACTCCACACAAAATACTTTCCAAGCAACTGGCTGCTTTTACACATAGACTGTTAGCCCATTGGTGTAAGACGAATTACGCTTTTCACAATGACTTTTGTCAAACGTCGGAAAGAAGGCTGGCCAAGCTGGGGTTTGAACTCACAACCCCTGGATTGACAGCCTGTGGCGCTACCGACTGAGTTACCGGGGCTCGGCTATTATATATTGGTATTTTGGGGTAAAACAAAATGGGCTACAATTCTATCTTTTTGTTAAAAGATGCACCTCAAACTAAATTAGTCATGTAGACTGACAAAGAATGAATGAATGAATGTATATTGTTTTATGGCGCATCGACAGCTAAGGTCATTTAGCGCGCAATTAAATTTAATTATTCATGATCCCTGGGTAAACAAACCAGTACTAGGCTAGAAAATGTGCCTTGTCCAAGGGCACTCCACCAAGACTGTAGTGCCGCGACTGGGGATCGAACCCGGGACACCCGGTTTCGAAATCCCCGACGCTAACCACTCGACCACAGCGGATTCCAGACTGACAAAGAAAGCTCTGGTGAGAACGTGCGTATCAAACTTACTTGTTCAAACATCCAGATGTTGAAAATATTTGTTTCACATGCAGATGACAATAAGCAGGGAGAGGAGGGTAAAAGGATAAAAGAATGTAGATGTGACATAAACCACAACTATTTTTTGGTCAAAGAGCCCCGTTTGTTGAACAAATAATTATAGACTTATAGTAGCCAGCAGTAATAGTACACAACACTTTACTCTCTACCTTCAACGTCCCATCAATTTGATCTGTCTCAATCAGCAAACAGCTTTCAAAATTCATTGTGAAAGAAAGAAGAATAAGAATAGTGAATCACATATTTAATTGCACTAGATTCAATTGATCTATGTAACTTTCTTGTATGGACAATTAATTTCATCTATTGATTAATTAACCCTTTCCCTCATATAGAAGCTTTCTGACGCCTCTGCAGCACACAGCTTTTTGAAAACATTGTGACAAAAGAAGAAATTGCTCACACAATGACACAATGTTTTCCACTTTTAGTCATGGGTTATCCATTCAATTATAAAGTCTCCCACATTATGGGTGAAATTTTTCTCAAATCTGCAAACGATAAACAGTTAGCTTTTAGGCTATTAAATGCCAGCATCAATTACCCATGGGTCATTAGACTATTAATTTTCTTGATAAGGTGATTAAATTGCCAAGATGTTTGTCTGACCGGTATATGACTGTGGGCTGTGTTCTCAGGGCATGCACATTGCATTTGTTAAAGAAATCAAAGTACTGAAAGTACTGCTAACGAATTATTTTGAAAATGTAATTAATAATTGCATTTGATCATGTTTTTTGTTTGTTTTAAACTTGCTTTAAAACTTAGTAGTTTTTTTAGCTCGACTATTCGAAGAATATGAGAGCTATAACAGTCACTTGTGCGTCGGCGTTGGCGTTGCAACTTTGGTTAAATTTTGAAACTTCACTCACTTATTGGACATCATCAAATGACCTTGCAGGACAAGTCCCATAACTCTGACTGTGGACTGTGTTCTCAGGACATGCACATTGCATTTGTTTAAGAAAGAAGACAAGATAAAGTAGATGTAACACATCAATGTTGCCGGAAATCCATACTGCAGTTATGCATACCACTTACATTATAGTAGATGAAAAAAACACTTATCAACTAAAGGGCATATTGGAACATCAGGGGTGGGGTCAAGTGAAAATGTATCATAACTTGCATTTTTTTTGTCAACGAAGTGAATGTCCTTCACAGAATTTCATTGTTTATGATCAATCTCCATTCTAAGGTAGGTTGGCCCATTGACATATAAACATATATATACATGTTTATATGTCTCTGGTTGACCATATACACAGCCAACTAATTATTGATCATAAACAGGAAATGAGTAATCTTCCCAATCATTAGTCTACTCATGTTTTAAAATTATATAATGATGAGCGCCCTAAATGTGTCATTGAAGCATAACAATATGCATATCGCAAGCAAAATGCGTGTAGGGAATTTAATAACACATTTAAATTTGTCAATGACGAAATAAGACCCAATTTGATTCTTAGTAATCTTTGCATAATTGTCGTTTTTTACACTCTCTTTATAGGCAGAGAGTGTTCATTCAAAGTAATTTTTATATTAAAACCAGTCTTATCTCAGTTTGTTCTTTTCGTCATTTGTTTCGAACTAAATAAATATTTTAAATCACCTATAATTAACTATTTGTAAGTGAGTGTAAAGAACGGCTCTCTGCAAAGGAGATTTATCTACACAGTCCGTATTATTTAGCTTCGAAACAGTTCCTATTTTAGATATTCATGGATTAACATTATTAAATGAATTCTACATAAATCAAGACATCTCTTTGAACATGAAAATAACATTCAGTAAGTTAATATTGCTACTAAAAGGAGAATTCGACGTGATTTTTATCTCGATATTGACACATAACAGTCTGCAGCAAGTCTAGCAGGGACTCTTTTGTCTTCGTAAATAAGACAAAAAAACACAATTGCGAGTCAAAATAAGGTAACTGCAAATACTTAAAACATCGGATTATTTATTTCATTTTCGAGGTGTCATAATCACAATTGTAATATGTTCAAGACATTTAAATTTGTTTTTTTCTAATAATAACTCTCCCCCATGTCATTTCCAAAAAGCTATTAAAAATAGAAGTCGCGGGCTTCTGCCCGGCGACTAATAACAATAAGGACTGTACCTCATACATTATCTTTCTGAAGCACATAGTGCAGTTACAATCCATCTTAATAGTTGATCAGCTAATATGTACACATTTTATATGATCTTTTAAAATCCATTTGTGATAACTGGGGAGCCCAGGGCTATAATTTGAACAATCTTGGTAGAGGTCGACTAGACGAAGCTAATATCAAATATCAAAGGCATGGGCCTTCTACTTTCAGACAAGAAGATTTTTAAAGCTTTTTCCCTATACAAGTCTATTTTAAACCAGTGACCCTAAGGGAGGGGCCATTTTTGACCCCAGGGCTATAATTTAAACAATCTTGGTAAAGGTCCACTAGATGAAGCTACTTACCAAATATCAAAGGCCTTAGCCTTCTACTTTTAGACAAGAAGATTTCTTTCCCCTATACAAGTCTATTTTAAAAAAAAAAGAGACACCAAGGGAGGTCAATTTTGACCCCAGGGCTATAATTTGAACAATCTTGGTAGAGGTCCACTAGATGAAGCTCATACCAAATATCAAAGGCCTTGGCCTCCTACTTTTGGACAAGAAGATTTTTTAAAGTTTTTTCCCTATACAAGTCTTATGTAAAACAAGTGATCCCCTGGGAGGGGTCATTTTTACCCCCAGGGCTATAATTTTAAATATCTTGGTAGAGGTCCACTAAATAATGCTACATACCAAATATAAAAAGGCATGGGCCTTGAGACTACTTTCAGACAAGAAGATTTTTTAAGTTTTGGTTAATTTATCCTTTTTTTGTTGCCGTGGCAACCAAAGTTCTCAATGGAACTTAAGTCTTTGAACACTTTTGAAAGAGGGCCACCAAAGGAACATTCCTGTGAAGTTTGGTTGAAATTGGTCCTGTGGTTAAGCCGGAGATGATGTTTAAAGCTAAAAGTTAACGATGGACAAAAATTTATCAGAATAGCAAGAATCGATCTAACAAGAGCTGTCGGAGGACAGTGCGCTCGACTATTTCTCCGCTTATTTAAGTTACTGAGATAATGGACTCGAACGTAGTTGCATGCAAAACTTTAACCACAATTTCTTAAAGAGTGATAATTTGCATTATAGAGTTATTTAACATAATAATATACATAGGTGTGATAGTTGGGTAGGGTTGTAGAAAGTGTCAATGCAACGCATCAAGTAAATACTGAGATATGGACTCTTAATGTAGTTGCACGCAAAACTTTAACCAGAATTTCTTAGTAAAAAAAGGGCCATAACTTGCATAAATTGCAGGATCGAGTTATCTGACTTGATAATCTACATAGGTGTGATCGTTGGGTATGCGTGTAGAAAGCTTCAATGCAATACATGTAGTATTTAGGTACTTGCATGTAAAACCTTAACCAAGGTGTGACGTAGACGCCGACGCCAGGGCGAGTAGTATAGCTCTCATATTCTTCGAAAAATGCAAGTGGGGAAATTGAATATTATTTGGGGACCGATGCACATTTTTCACGCTTTGTAACGGTTAAGAAACAAAAACGTTGCATTGACGACACTCCTCAATATGGTGCTCGTAGAAAAAGAATGCTTACCTCCACTCCACAGGGAAAGAAGTTACTTGACTGAATTCAAACAGGAAGCCCATGTAGGACCTGTATCGCTTTAATACCTTATTTCTTTGACTGGTTATAATGATAGCCGCCTGGTGAAATTGACTCAATCGTTAAGGGCAAATGTAACATATGAGAACATTTCTATAATTTGCAAAGATAGCAATTTGCAAAGATAGCATATGTGTACAGTGGGCATCACTACATAAGCAATTTTGGTCCAGGGTTACAAATGAACACAATTATTTTGAAAATGCTAAAATGAAAGCAAAGTAATTTGTAATGTATTGCATTGTTGTATGTCTTGCCAAATGGGGAAACTGTCTTCTGACAGAGAGAGAGAGAGAGAGAGAGAGAGAGAGAGAGAGAGAAGAGAGAAGAGAGAGAGAGAGAGAGAGGGAGAGGGGAGACAGACAGACAGACAGACAGACAGACAGACAGACAGACAGACAGACAGACAGAGACAGAGAGAGGGGGAGGGTAGTATTTCTTATTATATGCTTATTAGTTTTAATGTTGGATGTTGTCATTCTTAAGGTTAAACAATCTACAGTACATACATGTATATAAATACACATATTGATTTGGAAAATATGAAATTAATTGCTTAACCCCCTTTCCCAAATGCAGATACATTTTAATACGTTTCCAGCAGTTGCAGTACACTGTCAAACATTGTGAGAAAAAGAGAAATTGCTCAATGGAGTAATTTTCTGTTTTCCAACAATGTTTTCTTCTCTTTTCTATTATCTAACTTTCATTCATAGAGGCTCCCCATGTTATAACCCTTTCCCACCTGCAGAAGCATTTTGACGCACTAGCAGCAGACTACTTGTGAAAACATTGTGGCGAAAGGTGAGTTGCTTATGATGGCCACAATGTTTCAACTTTATTTAACAATTAAGCTTCAAGCTAAGGTTTTCAAAGTCGTCTCCTGCAGATTTGCTGTATGTGGGAAAGGGTTAAAGATATGTTCAATATTGTCTCCTGCAGATTCATTTTATTGTTGGAAACGGGGATTACATGGCTACTTTTCCTGCGATTGTTTCAATATACATATGCAGCTAGTTCAGTCATGAACAGCTTTCTGTATCATGAAATAGGGAAGTAACTTTTCCTTTCCACATTGTTTTCCTCTGGTTCACAAGCTTGCATTGGGACACATGTCATATTCTACCTTCACTTCAACTTGGTTCTGTACAAGTTTCAAAAGTGAAATAGCTGGTCTAACAACAAACTCGACACAGATGTGGTTTCTCTGGTCATGTGATAACATATCAACGGGGCTTTCACTGAAATAGGGGTCAGATGCTGGGCAGTAAATGACTCCTGCAGAGGTGTGAGAATTGTTTACCGTTACATTTTCTTGGGGATTTTTGAAGATTCAGGCATAATGTGAGAGACTGTATAGAGATTTTTTATTTTTTGACAGAATATGTTCAAAGTCGTCTGCTGCAGAATTATCGTATGAGGGAAAGAGTTAAAACAGAAACACTTTACTTATCTTGAAAGATCAACCCTCTTTCCCACATGTAGATGCATTTGCTGCAGAGTACTTTTGAAAACATTGTATTCCCTTCTTGCCACAATGTTTTTAACTCTTTCAATAATTGTACTTTCAATTATTCATCAAATTTTTGCCAGCATATTTTCAAAGTTGTCTGCTGCAGACCCTCTATGACTAAAAGTGGAAAACGTTTTGTGCAATTTCTTCTTTTGTCACTGTTTTCAAAATGCCGTCTGCTGCAGGTGTCAGAAATCGTCTTTATGAGGGAAAGGGTTAAAGGGTTGTGGAAATGGATCATGTCACAAATATGTACACATAAGTTTCACTTCAATACAGTGACCTAAATGTTGAACAAATAGTGACAATATAATGCTGCCTGTTATCCTTAATCCTTTCCCACACACAACAAATCTGCAGCAGACGACATTGAAAACATATTTGCAAAGAAATGTGAAAAATTCCATAAATGAGACTTTCATTATTTAATAGAGTTGAAAACTTTTGTGGCAAAAGGAGATATTGCTTGTTTTGAGCAATTTCTCTGTTTGTCACAATGTTTGTTACAAAAGTCGTCTGCTGCAGAGGCGTCAGGAAGTGACTATATGTGGGAAGACGTTAATCGAGTCCCTGAAGTGGTTGTGATCATCCTTATGATACACAAACCCCTCTGTGTGTCCAGCTAATTTACTGGCTCCCTGTCCTTAGCTCTTAACCCTTTCCCTCATATAGACGCTTTCTGACGCCTCTGCAGCAGACGGATTTTTGAAAACATAGTGACAAAAGAAGAAATTGCACAAAACGTGCAATTTCTCCTTTTGCCACAATGTTTTCCACTTTTTGTCATAGGTTAATTCCATTCAATTATGGAGATTTTCTATGTTTTGACAAAATACATTCAACGTCGTCTGCTGCAGAATTGTCGTATGAGGGAAAGGGTTAATACCCTCTCCCATGGACAAACCCCATGTGATGCCTTCGCAGGATGTCTCATGGGTCTACAGTTCTAGTTTTAACCCTTACCCTCATACAACAATTTTCTTCTTTGGTCACTATGTTTTCAAAAAGCCGTCTGCTGCAGAGGCATCAGAAAGCGTCTATATGAGGGAAAGTGTTAATGCAAGAAGTTAATGAGGGACAAATTGTTACATGTAAAAACAACTGTTACAGTGGCGACTCTGACAAGACTTTATATCATGTACGTTACTATAGCCCTTGCCCTCATATAGACGCTTTCTGACGCCTCTGCAGCAGACGGACGGCATGTTGAAAAAATAGTGACAAAAAAAGAAAATTGCTCAAAACGAGCAATTTCTCCTTCAAAGTCGTCTGCTGCAGAATTGTCGTATGAGGGAAATGGGATCACATAAGAGTATATATGCATTAAACTAAGGGGGCTACAGTTATAGCTTTATATCAAAACATACACAGCTATTAGACAATGTAGACAGACAGTGAAGGCTCTGATTAGACTAAGTCTTCACTGTACGCAGATCAATGCAGCTTATGAAGCAAGCAAGCAAAGACCAATGTTATTATAAAGGGTTATCAGGGATAAATATTTCACTTGCTGCCGCTAACCTAGCTATAATTATCATGAGAGGGTATATCAAGTCCTTTTCAAGTTGTTGGACATCATTAGTGTGAGGACAGTTATTAAAATGGTAATGGTTTCGACCCTTTGAACTCAACAAATAACAAGTGTACAATACCATGTCTTTATGTCCAGAGACATATATATATATATACAGATGCTGTCCTCTGCATCCATTAATACTTTTTTTTCGGGGGGGGGGGGGGGGGGGGGGGTTTAGGCCGTTTTCGACAAAAATTCAAGTATATCATGGCAACAGAATTATGACTTATTCATGAAGCTAGAGGACTTGTAAGTACAAGATTAACCCTTTCCCACCTACAATAATTCTGCAGTAGACCAATTTGAAAACATATCCGTAAAAACATGGCAAACTTTCTTTCATCCTTTCCCACATATAGACACATTCTGATGCCTGACTGCAGCATACCCGGCTGTAGCTTTTCCGGGGACTCTAATGAAAATCCCTGGAAAATCCCCGGAGTATTCGGACAACATTCCAGGGATACTTTGGGATAATCTGACACTTTCTATGGAAACTCCAGTACATTTAAGTAACAAACCTGGAAATTCCATGGACAACCCGGAACGGTTCTGTGAACACTTCTGGAATGGTTCCGTGGACCCCGGAGTATTCGGACCATTTCCAGCGTTTCCGCATCTTAACATTAAATTCCATAGTTTTTTCCATGGTTTTTCCATGGTTTCCCTGTATTTTCCGTGTATTTTTTGTATTTTCTGTTAAGAGTCCCCGGAAAAGCTACAGCCGGGTTATTGAGCAATTTTTTCATTTGCCACAATGCTTTCAACTCTTATTAATAATCAAGCTATTATTTATAGAGAAATCACCTACTTTTGCCAATATTATTTCAAAGACGTCTGCTACACATTTGTTGTATGTGGGAAAAGGTTTAAATTGGAAGATTAGCTCATGAAACCTAATTATTAATATATTACATCACACTGATTATGCCAAGTTGTACAATTTCACCAAAGTGACGCTTTCTGACGCCTCTGCAGCAGACAGCTTTTTGAAAACATAGTGACAAAAGAAGAAATTGCACAAAACGTGCAATTTCTCCTTTTGACACAATGTTTTCCACTTTTTGTCATAGGTCATCCATTCAATTATGGAGATTTTCTATGTTTTGACAAAGTACGTTCAAAGTCGTCTGCTGCAGAATTGTTGTATGAGGGAAAGGGTTAATGCACAACACAAGGTGTACAGGTATATTTCATGATTAACCCTTTCCCTCATACGACAATTCTGCAGCAGACTACTTTGAACATATTGTGTCAAAACATAGAAAATCTCTATAAATGACTGCATATAAATGACTGCATAACCTGATAATGACTAAAAGTGGAAAACATTGTGGCAAAAGGAGAAATTGCTCGTTTTGAGCAATTTCTTCTTTTGTCAATGATGTTTTCAAAAAGCTGTCTGCTGCAGAGGCGTCAGAAAGCGTCTATATGAGGGAAAGGGTTTAATTTCTTTATCAAATACAGACGCTTTCTGATGCCTCTACAGCAGACAACTTTTAAAAACATTGAGACAAAAGGAGAAATTGCTCATGATGAGCAATTTCCCCCTTTGCCACAATGTTTTCAACTTTATTCAACAATTTTTCTTTCATTTATTGAGTTTCCATATTTTTGGCTTAATGTCGTATAAGTCGTCTGCTGCAGATTTGTTGTATGAGGGAAAAAGGGTTTATATTAAATCTTTGTTATTGACTGTTGCATATCTTTTTACCCATATATCCTTGTAATATTTGTTTAGCCTAAATATTTGAACAAAAACGCCTCCTGAAAATATGTCAGTAAGTTGGGGTGTGACATACAGATTAAGCGGACGACTTAAATCTATTTGTCTCCCTGCCAATTAAGGGACATAAAGTAGGCAATTGCTTGACGTTTGAGACTGAATGCTATGTGTGTTTGTGAGCAATTTCTTCGTTCATTCAATAGTTTCAGAAGTCATATAATATATGCTGCAGAATGTGCCATGTTCATTGATTGAATAGAGTTAAACCCTTTCCCTTATACGACAATTCTGCAGCAGACGACGTTGAACATATTTTGTCAAAACATAGAAAATCTCTATAATTGAATGGATAACCTATGACTAAAAGTGGAAAACATTGTGGCAAAAGGGGGAAATTGCTTGTTTTGAGCAATTTCTTCTTTTGTCACTCATGTTTTTAAAAAGCCGTCTGCTGCAGAATGTGCCATGTTTATTGATTGATTAGATTTTAATGCAATTTTCAAGGGAATTTCAGTTATATCACAAGACCCAGTTCACCCATCAATGTTTCCTAGTTTTCTCAGGAATCCGCTGTGGTCGAGTGGTTAGCGTCGGGGATTTCGAAACTTGGTGTCCCGGGTTCAATCCCCAGTCGTGGGACTACGGTCATGGTGGAGTGCCCTTGGGCAAGGCACATTTTCGAGCCTAGTACTGGTTTGTTAACCCAGGGATCATGAATAATTAAATTTAATTGCGCGCTAAATGACCTTAGCTGTCGATGCGCCATAAAACAATATACATTCATTCATTCATTCCTAGTTTTCTCACAAAATACTCCAAACAGCATTTCTTCTCATGCAACTGGCTTGAAACTTCTTGGCAAAATTGTTGTATAATTCTCTACAACCGAAAGTATAATTATTGAACAGAGCTGGAAACATTGTAACAGAAAAAGATATTGCTCAATTATGAGCAGTTTCTCCTATTGCCACAATGTTTGCAAAAGGCATGAGAAAGGGTCTGAATGACATATCTGCAGCAGACGACTTTGTAAACATTTAGAAATCTTTTGGAAAAATCTTTGAAAATTAAGGTATAATTACTGAAAACAGTTGAAAACCTTGTGGCAAAAGGAGAAATTGCTTGTTTCGAGCAATTTCTCCTTTTGTCACGATGTTTTCTAAAGTTGTCTGGTGCATATGCGTTTAACTGCGTCTATAGGTGGGAAAGGGTTAAACCCTTACCCACATACAAATGCATTTTGATGCATCTTCAGCAGACAGCTTTCATTTTCAGAGGCTGTTCATCTTCTTTAGTAGTTAACTTCTTGATATAAACTGGGGATCTTTATAGTAGGGCGTCAATATATTCAGTCCATTTTCAAGAGTAAAAACAAATCTTGGTTTTAATAAATGTGTTTTTATTGCATTAAGCCAAATTTTCCACGTGCAGACACACTTTGACACTTTTGATTTTTTTTTTATTGCCACAAATTGTTTTCAATAAATATACTTTGATTTACGGAGAATTTCTATATTTTTGCCTAATTGTTTTCAAACTCGTCTGCTGCAGATTTATTGTATGTGGGAAAATTTTAAAAAACATTTTACAGGCAAAGTAAAACAGACTGCTGTGAAAGTGAATAAGAATATGAGAAGAGTTATAAATAACAAAAGGATGATTCATTCATTCATTCATCCGGGTAGGTAGGCAAACATTTTATTAAAATCTTATTCAAATCGTGAGAATTTTATTTATACCCCGATAAAATACATAAATATTTATACTGAACAAACTACACTGTGTTCTTTGATCAATCTTTCTGTGCTGGTACAGTTAACCCTTTCCCTCATATGTATGCTTTCTGATGCCTCTGCAGCAGATGGCTTTTTGAAAACATAGTGACAAAAGAAGAAATTGCTCAAATCGAGCAATTTCTCCTTTAGCCGCAATGTTTTCCACTTTTAGTCATAGGTTATCCATTCAATTAAAGAGATTTTCTAGTTTTTGACAAAATATGTTTAAAGTCGTCTGCTGCAGAATTGTCATGTGAGGGAAAGGGTTAACCTTTTACCACAATGACACTCTTTCCGAAGCCTTTTCAGCAGACGACATTTAAAAACCAATGTAAGCAATGGGAGAAAATGCTAATATTTTAAAGGAGCAATTTCTCCTTTTGCCACAATGTTTACACATTGAATCAATAATTGTTCTTTATTCATTTTATAAAGATTACATAAATGTGTCCCTAAAGTCGTCTGCTGTAGATTAATAGTTACATGTGCAAACAGATGAAACCCTTTCCCACTTACAGATCATTTTAATGAAAATGTGAAAACAATTAAAGGTCACCTGCCTGGTGAGTGAGGTTAAAGGTGCAATTAATTGATCATAATCAGCAATTACTTGTTTTTGCACTTTTCACTATAACCATATAATGCAAAACAGCCCTGCCCCCTGGTGGCAATGTTTTGGACCAATCAACATGGCTTCAAGGGAATCTCATACAGGGTCCAGCCTGGAACAATTTCTACACAATTATGATTTGAAAATCAATCATGCTTTCGGAGGAGAAGATTTTTAAAGTTTTTACTTTACCTATATAAGGCAAACAAGTCTGGCCCTCTAGTGGCTATTGTTTTTGACCAATCAATATGGCTTGAAATAATCTGACATACAGGGTCACCCAAGCAACATTTTAAACAAAACTATTTGAAAATCATCTGTATAGATTTTAAGTTTTCACTATTTATAATGAGCCATACAGTGCTAAACAGCCATTAGCCCCCTTGAATTGAAAGAATCTCATAAAGGGTCACCAAAGGAACATCGATTTCTACATGATTATTTAAAAATTGGGCGACCACTTTAAGGGCTAAGTACAAGATTTTGAAAGTGTTCTAGCTCTTTCGGTTGGCATGGAAACCAGAATTTTGCATGAATCGAAAAAAGTTGAAGGAACTCAGGAGAGGACATTGAGGATGCAACATATGAAGTTTCATCCCAATTGGCCGAGGGGTTACAGAGGAGAAGTTGATTGATTAGCTAAGTTAACCCTTTCCCTCATACGACAATTCTGCAGCAGACGACTTTGAACATATTTTGTCAAAAAATGGAAAAATCTCTATAATTGAATGGATAACCTATGACTAAAAGTGGAAAACATTGTGGCAAAAGGAGAAATTGCTCGTTTTGAGCAATTTCTTCTTTTGTCACTATGTTTTCAAAAAGTCGTGGTAAAATAGCTCATGATAACTATTTCTCATTCTGCCACAATGTTTTCAAAAGTCGGCTGCTGCAGATGCTTCTGCATATGTCATAGAATTATCTTAATAAAAAAATAATATATAACTAGAACTATCACTGAAGATGATAAATACCCCCAAAACAGCACCTTGACTCAAAATATGTCTTCCGACTGACCAACAAAAGGGCCATAACTCTGTAAAATAACATGCAATTGTAAGACCTTTATGATATGCACATCTCCTCTTGGTATAGAAGCTCCATGTAAAATTTTATTGAATTCCAACCAGTGGTTTGTAAGAAATAGGCCAGACAAAATATGGCTTCCGACTGACAGGTAGTCCTATCAAACAGTACTCATTTTGACCTTTGACCATGACCTTGACCTTTGAGGTACAAGCCACCTCTTCATGGTGAACATGTGTGCCCAGTAACTTGAGAATCCTATGATGCGGACTGGACAAGGTAGTCCTATCAAACAGTACTCATTTTGACCTTTGACCTCTTATAAGCATGACCTTGACCTTTGAGGTACAGATCTGGGTCTTGTGCGCGACACGCCGCCTCATCATGGTGAACGTTTGTGCCAAGTTTCTTTGAAATCCTATGATGCATGGTTGAAATGTGGGCCGGACAAGGTACAGTCCTTTCAAAATGAAGTTTTTTAAAGTAAAACATATTTTTATTAGAAAATACTTACCAGTCATTTAATACCTGATATATCATCTCTATACACCTTAATTATCCAAAAAAAACGCCCACGCTAGCATATCCCTCACGTATCCGTGACATACACGGCCGCCCGGAAGTACAGGCGCGCACGTGAGCGGGTAGTCACTTTTCATTCACCCTTAAGTATTGGTGACGACGCGGGGTTGGGAGGTGGGACTCTATAAATGACTGGTAAGTATTTTCTAATAAAAATATGTTTTACTTTAAAAAACTTCATTTTTATATCAAAAATACATTACCAGTCATTTAATACCTGATGACTTCGTAGCATAGGACGGGAGGTTCGACCAATACTTACTGTCGTTCCAGGTACGTTGTAGTATATTATTCCATATTTTTTTAAGAACAAACATACTTGATTCCAACGGATGTATAAAGGGAAAGAGGGGATTGAATACAGGTTCAATCGGTATTCACTTTATTTATGTGTTGGATTATGTGAATTAGCAAACCACTCGCTGTGAAGCCACAAGGGGACCCAGGCCGGACCGACTGCAACTGGTTCTTAGACGGGAACCCTTGTTGACACAGTAGAGTAAGGAGCCATCAGATTCATAGAATCTGATCTGCCCGGTTTCTACAGAGACGATCTGTAGTTAAAGCTAATAAAAAGACGGTTTTATAAGTAAAAAACTTTAAAGACGTCGATTCAAGAGTTCGTATGGAGCTCTTGTAAGCGACCAAAGGACGCAAGACAAATCCTATTTTGGAGTTAACTCCTACAATTGGGTTTTTTCTAATTCTAACCATCAGTCTGTGAAACTTAATGTAATTCATTTCTACTGAAAGCAAAGAACTCACTTCCCTGTTAGTGTTCGCCAAGCAATACGAATTTATAATTCTCAGTAAAACTTAGGAAGCGGTAGCCGTCGACAAACGTTCAGAGAGATTGACCTACCTTATTAACATCAATCGGTAAGAACTGTCTATATCTAAGGAAGATGTAACGGTTATGCCGATAGGCAGGCCAGAAGGACGTATAACCACGGTCTCTGGGCCAGAGAAGTGTTCTGTCATCATCTTCCCTTCCAGAAATTCCTTCCGGAAGTGAAACCGGAAGTTGACGAAATGGTTCTCAGCCTCATTATGAACTCGGGGAGTAATTATTATTATTCCTTTGCGAATTCTGAACGTTCACTGCCGAATGAGTGGAATATAGTTGTCTATTCTGTATTAGTGAATAGACTCTGTCCGAAGGTACTCGAATTACCGCTAAGTCGGTGTAAAACGTCATACCCACGAACGTGAACCTCTTTGACGGAATTAATTCCGACTTCTGCGTGTTGGGTATTAAACCCAACCGCAGAATGGTCCGCCAGGCTAGGGATAGATCGTGAAAAAGAAGTACACGATCCGTCCTGTGGGGAAGCCAATCGTCGAAGTATTGAAGAAGTTGGGGTCCTTTCATACGAAGAAATGCTCCCATGCCCTGATATCTTCGTAAGCACTCGAGGGGCGGACTTGAGGCCGAAGGGAAGAGCCCTGAAATTGGAGCACTTCTCCCTCTATCACAAACCGAAGGTATTTCCCCGAGGAGGAAGCGATCGGGATGTGATAAAAAGGCGTGTGTTAGGTCTAGAGAGACCGCCCAGTCGCCTTTCCGAATTGCAACTCGGATGGAGCGGGTCGACTCCATTTTGAATTTATCGACCGGAATCAATAGATTTAGCGCAGATAAATCTATAACCGGTCTCCACTTGCCGTCTTTCTTCGGAACAAGAAAAAGACGGCTGTAGAAACCCCGAAAATTGGGGTTGAGAACGCTCTCTATGGCATTCTTTTTCAGAAGCGATGAAATCACCTCTGACATGGCCGGATGACGAGACGAAATGTCGATCGGCACGCCTGTCAGAGGAGGGGGGGAAATGAAGGGAATCAGATACCCTTCCTGTATCACAGACTAAATCCAACGATCCTATGTGACACTTTCCCACTCCTCCGTGATAAATGACAGGCGGCCCCCGACTGTAATCTCCGACCTTGGGATTGTCATAGAGAGGAGCGAATCCCTAGGGCTGCGGCTTCGGATTCGTGTTAACTCTAGCAGGCTGCCGATGTTAGTACCCTGATAGGGGCGCTTCGGTTTAGCCGATTTCTGACCCGTGGAAGGGGTTTGTTTAGGCTGAAACGCCTTCACATACCGTTTTGGCTTCTTTGCTGGGTTGGGTTTCTTAGAACTACCCACATTCGCAGAATACGTTGAACGTTTCTGGCCCTGCGCAAAAGCCTTAGCTGCGTTCGCCGAAAGGCGTCGACTGTTCTGAAGCATCAGAAGCTGTCACCGCAGCAATCCTTCCATCAAAGAGTTGTTTCGACTCTAATGGTGCGGCTTTCAGGCTGTCCTTGCTAGCACGTAGCAATGAGTTAGGAGCAACTATAACTGCGTCCCTCCTCATGGACAGTATCTCTGTGATGGTCTGAAGATTCAGTGCCATGAGATGCCTGTTGCCTGTGTCGAAAGCTTCGAGAATTCTGTTAGCCCCTAGGCTAGAGATATTCTCCTCTTTCAACAACAAAGACAGAGCGACTGCGAAATGGTTGTCATGAGATGACACCAATACACCCAGTCTTGCTCTGGTCTCCCACTTCTCTAGTATCTTAAAAGAGACCTGGACAGAAGCGGGTGCAGTTAACCCCAGTGTAGCTGCATCCCCGTCTAAAGCTGGCACTTTGACCGGGAAGAACTCCTTAGACGTAGAATACGCCTTAGAGTTGACCCATTTCCTAGAAATGGGTCCTGGGACCGACCAGCCTGGAGGTATAGCCTCTAGAGACCTGGTCGACTGCAATTGGTCTAACAACCTGCCCAAGTTGTTAGTTTGAGGAAGCAAGTGCACTGGCGAAAAGCTTGTACATTAAGTTCCTCTCGGCTCGAAAGGTTTTGCGACGTGGGGAGCGTCAACCTTAGGGCATGAAGTATTTGGCACCACCCGAAATACTTCGTCAATAGCCTGCTGAAGAGACCAACGCCCTACAGCTGGCTCCTCATCGGAAGTTGACCTATTTCCCTCATTATCGTCAGACGAAGATGTAGGGTTGTAGGTACTCTTCTGAGGTTGTCTACTCGGTATTCCAACCGGTAGATCTATGTCCGACTCAGACAGGGATAAATCAGAAAATCCATGTTCTGCCGAAGATTTTGCGAAGCAGGCCCCCTCTCCGCAGCAGAGGACGGCCATGCAAAAACTTCTGCCGGGGCCGAACTGACCGTATTGGACGGTTTCGACCTCTCTTTCACTGAATGACGCAATGTATTCTGATCCAGAGGTTGCCTATAACATGACTGCCTATCAAAGAGGTGTCCCCCCGAGAGCAGTGAATCCCCATGAGATGGGTAATGCTGATCCCGGTAGGCCGTTGAACCCTGTCTAACACCTAACGGTTGCATAGTATGGACCGGTGGTTGGTATTGAGGAGCAGCGTATTCTCTAGCGACATACACTGTCCCCCCAGGGGAGGAAAAAGATTTTCCGTAACCCCCCTACCCGATGGAAGACAGAGGAATAATAGAACCCGGTGCGATACCTGGGTTATAATTATTCTGATTCTGTAGTGGAGCAGAGATCGACTGGTAATTTGAATCAATACGGTCTATCACTACAGAACCCGTGCCTGGACGCGCCATGTTTACATAGCCGGCCGGCAGTGTAGACGAGGCATTAAAAAATGCCTGACTACTCGGTTGCACTGAGTTTACACAAGACACTGGTGTTTGTGTCGTGTTCACAAGCGTGACCGATTGGCTCGTAGCACCATAATGAAATGGGCTACTGACCTGATGCGGCATGGCTACATGCGCGCGAGTTTGGCCAGTCGTCGAATCATTTAAGAAAGTCTGACTGCCAGGATGAATCGTTGCTAAATGATCAACCTTTTGCCTGGCTGGGTCCTTGCAATAAGACCTTTGCCCTGTCGCATCACGGCTAAGTGAGCGACTACCTGGTCTAGTCATGGCAACGTGACTGACTGGCCCGGTCGTGTCCAAAAAGGACTGACTGGTGACAGGTCGAGTCATTGACAAATGACTCCTCTCCGGTTGCCCGGTGACCTGACGTGCCTCGGCATTTGGGTTTTGTTGTGCAGCCCAAACAAAACCCGGTTGACTATGCATAGGCAGGAGTGAAGCTGCACTATACCAAGTCTCCGGAGAACTACGTCCGCCGACGTAGGTAACCGGTACTCTGCAGCTGTCCGAAGACCGCTGTAGCTCGGAGTATGGTGTCGGATTGGTACAATTCCTGCGGTTTCCCGGAAAGCTACCAAAGGCATCTCCTTCTTTCGAAGGCTCAGCCACGACACCAGGCGACAGATGGTGAGGTTCAGCGGTTGAACGTTCCAGTTGAACATTTTCCCCGCTGTTTCCGTACGGTGTCTGACGTTTCCCGACGGAGCAACTCTCACCCAAAGCTACCATCCCGAGGTTGCCTATAACCGGACTGCCTATCAAATAGGTGTCCCCCCGAGAGCAGTGAATCCCCATGAGATGGGTAATGCTGATCCCGGTAGGCCTGTCTAACACCTAACGGTTCCATAGTATGGACCGGTGGCTGGTATTGAGGGGCAGCGTATTCTCTAGCGACATACACTGTCCCCCCAGGGGAAGAAAAAGATTTTTCGTAACCCCCATACCCGATGGAAGACAGAGGAATAATCGAACCCGGTGCAATACCAGGGTTAAAATTATTCTGATTCTGTAGTGGAGCAGAGATCGATCGATAATTTGAATCAATTCGGTCTATCACCACAGAACCCGTGCCTGGACGCGCCATGTTTACATAGTCGTCTGGCAGTGTAGACGAGGCATTGAAAAATGCCCTACTACTCGGTTGGCCTGTGTTTACCTAAGACACTGGTGTTTGTGTCGTATTCACAGGCGTGACCGATTGGCCCGTAGCACCATAACGAAATGGGCTACTGACCTGATGCGGCATGTCTCCATGCGCGCGATTTTGGCTAGTCGTCGAATCAATTAAGATAGTCTGACTGCCAGGATGAATCGGTGCTAAACGATCAACCTTTTGCCTGGCTGGGTCCTTGCAATCGGACCTTTGCCCTGTCGCATCACAGATACGTGAGCGACTACCTGGTCTAGTCATGGCAACGTGACTGACTGGCCCAGTCCAGTCCAACCCGGACTGACTGGTGAAAGGTCGCGTCATTAACGAATGACTCCTCTCCGGTTGCCCGGTGACCTGACGTGCCTCGGTATTTGGGTTTTGTTGCTCAGCCCAACAAAACCCAGGTTGACTATGCATAGGCAGGAGTGAAGCTGCACTATACAAAGTCTCCGGAATACTACGTCCACCAACGTAAGTAACCGGTACTCTGCAGCCGTCCGAAGACCGCTGTAGCTCAGAGTATGGTGTCGACTTGGTACAACTCATGCGGTTATCCCGGAAAGCTACCAAAGGCACTCCTTCTTTCGAAGGCCCAGCCCTGACACCAGGCGACAGATGGTGAGGTTCAGCGGTTAAATGATCCAGCTGAGCATTTTCCCCGCTGTTTCCGTACGGTTTCTGAAGTTTCCCGACGGAGCAACTCTCACCCAAAGCTACCATCCGAATTTCCTCAGCGCGCGGAAAAACGGCTGTGTTGAGCGGAGAAGAAGGCTCAGCATTGCCCTTCGACTCGCTCAACACCGTTGCAGAGTCCGGTTGGGAGAACCCCTCGAACTCTGCCTCACTCGATGAAGATAAAGGCACCCTCTTAGGGGTCTTCTTTATCTTCCTGCTTTTACGAGTCTTACTCCGCACGACCTTTTTCCAAATGGAAATAGGCCATGTCGAGCAGTACTCGCAAGGTGAAGCCTGTGTGCATTTGGTGCACACAACGCAGGTCGGATGTGAATCCCATAGGTGTACAGCATGACCACATGGGCTCCGCATCCCTTCACCAGTAATTGACATTGACATAATTCAAAAATACTCACCAAACAGGAAATAATCCGTATATAATCCGTTTATAATCCGTTTTAATATATCCACACTACGGTGACACCGGCAGTTTGGACACGTAAATTGAAAATAAATTTGTTTCAAATTTTTTTCACAAATATTGAATAGGACAGTCAATAATTCATACAGCAATAGTTAATGTACTATCGCTAACAGGGTAGGGAAAAAGTATTGAAAACAGCAAGACTTCCGCACCCGAAGACGGTAACTGAAATTAGCGGGTGGGGTAAACCACGTGCTTCTCAGCGTATCGTCTGCTACAAAACAATAAATACAGCAATAAAGTAAATAATTTACGGCTGTGACGTTAATGTAGACAAAATATCTTTGGACAATTAAATGTTTATAAGGCAGGGCCTTATAAAACAAAAGAGTTAATTGGAAGAAGAAAATAATAATATAAATTTTTCTTATCGACTACTCCGGTGAATCCAAAAATGAAAAGTGACTACCCGCTCACGTGCGCGCCTGTACTTCCGGGCGGCCGTGTATGTCACGGATACGTGAGGGATATGCTAGCGTGGGCGTTTTTTTTGGATAATTAAGGTGTATAGAGATGATATATCAGGTATTAAATGACTGGTAATGTATTTTTGATATAAAAATAACAATTGCAATTGTAAGACCTTGAATAGTATGCACATCTCCTCTTGGTATAGAAGCTTCATGTAAAATTTTATTGAATTTCTCCCAGTGGTTTGTAAGAAATAGGTCGGACAAAATATGGCTTCCGACCGACTGACCGACACAGTGACTCCTATATACCCCCCCAAAACTTTGTTTTTTGGGGGTATAATTATATACATGTATAAATTTATACACATGTATAAGTATCTTCATATATACTTAGTAGCTATCCTAATTTCATATTTGAACTATGATAAATAGAGAAGAAGCAGTCACCTAACAATTAATTGAAAGCTATGTTAGTTATTTGAAGATTATCTGCATGATTATCTGAAAAAACATACATCTGTCTACGATAAGTTGCTTAGATTGTGTCAACCTCCTGTAGGTCTCTGTTCTATTTAACCCTTTCCCTCATACAACAAATCAACAGCAGACGACTTTGAAAACAGCTTGGCAAAGAGTTAAAAAAATCTCCATAAAATGAGATTTTACTCATGATGAGTAATTTCTACATTTGACAAAATGTTTTTCAGAAGTCATCTGATCCAGAGGCGTCAGAAAGCATCTTTATAATAATAATAATAATAATAATAATAATACTAATACTTAGATAATAAAGACTTTATTTATAGAGGCTGCACAGTTGGACAAGCCCAGTCTTCCCTGTGGGCCTCTGTTAACCCTTTCCCTCATACGACAATTCTGCAGCAGATGACTTTGCATGTATTTTGTCAAATAATGGAAAATCTCTATAATTGAATGGATAACCTATGACTAAAAGTAGAAAACATTGTGGCAAAAGGAGAAATTGCACGTTTTGTGCAATTTCTTCTTTTGTTACTATGTTTTCAAAAAGCCGTCTGCTGCAGAGGCGTCAGAAAGCGTCTATATGAGGGAAAACGTAAAAACGAGCAATGCAGCTTTCAACAGTATTTTAATTGTATCACAGGATGTCCTAGAAGGTTCTAATTAGTTACCAGAACTGCTGGTTAGTTTATAGCAGTATGTCCTAAGTAATTCTAAGTTACCAGTACTGGTTATGAGTTTATCATATTATGTCCTAGGTAATTCTAAGTTATCAGTATTGCTGGTTATAGTTTAAAGCAGTATGTCCTAAGTAATTCTAAGTTACCAGTACTGGTTATGAGTTTATCATATTATGTCCTAGGTCATTCTAAGTTATCAGTATTGCTTGTTATAGTTTATCTCAGTATGTCCTAAGTAACTCTAAGTTATCAGTACTGCTTGTTATAGTTTATCTCAGTATGTCCTAAGTAATACTAAGTTACCAGTACTGCTTGTTATAGTTTATCTCAGTATGTCCTAAGTAACTCTAAGTTATCAGTACTGCTTGTTATAGTTTATCTCAGTATGTCCTAAGTAATTCTAAGTTACCAGTACTGCTTGTTATAGTTTATCTCAGTATGTCCTAAGTAACTCTAAGTTATCAGTACTGCTTGTTATAGTTTATCTCAGTATGTCCTAAGTAATACTAAGTTACCAGTACTGCTTGTTATAGTTTATCTCAGTATGTCCTAAGTAACTCTAAGTTACCAGTACTGCTTGTTATAGTTTATCTCAGTATGTCCTAAGTAATACTAAGTTACCAGTACTGCTCGTTATAGTTTATCTCAGTATGTCCTAAGTAATTCTAAGTTACCAGTACTGCTTGTTATAGTTTATCTCAGTATGTCCTAAGTAACTCTAAGTTACCAGTACTGCTTGTTGTAGTTTATCTCAGTATGTCCTAAGTAATACTAAGTTACCAGTACTGCTTGTTATAGTTTATCTCAGTATGTCCTAAGTAATACTAAGTTACCAGTACTGCTTGTTATAGTTTATCTCAGTATGTCCTAAGTAACTCTAAGTTACCAGTACTGCTTGTTATAGTTTATCTCAGTATGTCCTAAGTAACTCTAAGTTACCAGTACTGCTTGTTATAGTTTATCTCAGTATGTCCTAAGTAATACTAAGTTACCAGTACTGCTCGTTATAGTTTATCTCAGTATGTCCTAAGTAATGCTAAGTTACCAGTACTGCTTGTTATAGTTTATCTCAGTATGTCCTAAGTAACTCTAAGTTACCAGTACTGCTTGTTGTAGTTTATCTCAGTATGTCCTAAGTAATACTAAGTTACCAGTACTGCTTGTTATAGTTTATCTCAGTATGTCCTAAGTAATACTAAGTTACCAGTACTGCTTGTTATAGTTTATCTCAGTATGTCCTAAGTAATACTAAGTTACCAGTACTGCTTGTTATAGTTTATCTCAGTATGTCCTAAGTAACTCTAAGTTACCAGTACTGCTTGTTATAGTTTATCTCAGTATGTCCTAAGTAATACTAAGTTACCAGTACTGCTTGTTATAGTTTATCTCAGTATGCCTAAGTAACTCTTAAGTTACCAGTCCTGCTTGTTACAGTTTATCCTGACACTTGGATGGCATTAGTCTTAATGCTGTTTCTTATGAGAGAAGCCATTACTACCATTCTTAAAGTATGACAAGACCCGGGGATCAAACCCAGGTATCCTGCTCTTGAGGCAAACACTCTACTGACTACACCACTGGGCGGTACAAGAAAGTCAAGGAAATGTTGAACTAATAAGGTCACAAGTATACAATTCTTACACTAGATTCCAAATAATACTTCTTTTGAGCCTTAACCCTTTCCCTGATTCGACAATTCTGCAGCAGACGACTTTAAACATATTTTGTCAAAAAATTAGAAAATCTCCATAATTGAATGGATAACCTATGACAAAAAGTGGAAAACATTGTGGCAAAAGGAGTAATTGCACGTTTTGTGCAATTTCTTCTTTTGTCACTATGTTTTCAAAAAGCCGTCTGCTACAGGGGCATCAGAAATTGTCTATATGAGGGAAAGGGTTAATACGCAATTAATTTAGCCAATCAAATTTTGAGTAACAGAGAACTATTCATACATACATGCATGTAAGTACAAATTGTAAGAATGATAAATGTGAAGAAAATTAAATATGTGTATACATGTTCTTCAGAATTCAATTTCAAATTAGAGAAATGAGCAACTTATCACCTTAAGTATTGAGCTATAATTAACATATTTGTATTTTTTATTAAAGATTTAAAATCTATATCAATTTTAAAATCAATGATGATGTCAAGTTAATGAAAATTCAACAGTCTTCATCATGACTTAACACTAAAATTTCCTACTTGCAGATATGTTTTTAACTCACGAGATCTATTCAAAATTTATAAAAATATGTACTTATATTTATGGAGATTTTTTCCTATTTTTTGTCTAGATAATTGCAATGTTGTCTGTTTCAGATTAACTGTAAGTTGGAACACACTGGTTAGATGCACTTGTACCGGGTACCCTATGCATGTTTCAATTACATCATAATGAGCAATTTCAACATTATCTGCTGTAGATTTGTTGTATGTGGGATAGGTTTAATGTCAAAACAATAATTAATATACATGTTTGCAGAAAGGTCTGACAAGATCACATTAATTTTATCCAGTAATTATTCATCAATCCCTTTAACATATGGTTCATATTTTACATACATTGATTCAAATGAATATCGCCAATAATTTCATTAACAACTAGAAATATCACTGAAGGTGATGAATACCCCCCAGCTGGTGCCTGACAATATACATATGTATGAGAAATTCAAGGGGCCATAACTCACTTAAAAATAATTCCAGTGCAACACACCAACAATATGCACAACTAGGCTTGGTATCAATCATTCTTGTGAAGTTATATTGAATTTTGACCAAGGGTAGCTGAGAAATAGTGTTCATAAGAAATGTCGACAATATACATATGTATGAGAAATTGAAGGGGCCATAACTCATTTTAAAAATAATTCCAGTGCAACATGCCGACAATATGCACAACTAGGCTTGGTATCAATCATGCTTGTGAAATTATATTGAATTTTGACCAAGGGTAGCTGAGAAATAGTGTTCACAAGAAATGTCTACAGACCAATGGACCGACCGACAAGTGTGACTCCTATATAGCCCCCATATACTATGTATCTGGGGGTATAATTATTACATGTATGACAGACCTTATGTATGTTAGTTTCCTTAAATAATCCTAAGTGTCCATTGTTTCTGCCTGCACGATGACACTTAACAATTAAGTATTTATCTTTTCCCGTATACAGATGCATGAACAGTAAGATAACTTGTATTTATTGAAGGAAAAAAAGAGATTGCTCAATATGAACTTCAGACTCCCCTTTTCCCCAAATGTTTTCAATCTGTTTCCATGGACATCTGGCACAAATATAGTCCACATGACGTTTGTTCCAGCCAACTGGCTACTTTTAGCCCAATGGTGGAAAGACAAGAGATATTAGTCATTATGACTATTGTCAGTTGTCATATTTTTAATCCTTTCCCATGCCATACAACAAATCTGCAGCAGACTACTTTGAAATAATCTGGACAAAAATGGGAAATATTTCTGTAACTGATAGTTTAATTATTGAATAGAGTTGAAAACATTGTGGCAATAAGGAGAAATTGCTCATTATGAGCAATTTCTCCTTTTGCCACAATGTTTTTCAAAAGACGTCTGCTGCAGAGGCGTCAGAAAGTGTCTATGTGTGGGAAAAGGTTAAGACCAAGTCAGGATATATCAGTCCGACTGGTCACGTAAAGAATGAATGGCCGAGTGGTGTTATAACAGGTAAATGGGGCACAGTAATAAACTAGAGATTGCTTTTTTGAAAAAGCGCTTGTCTCCCCATTTGTGTGGTCATAGGGGACGAAAAGAAATGATGGAGTCAAAATCAATTTGTTCAGGTGAATGTTACTGTGGACTTGACCTTTGACATTGTGACCTCAAAATCAATAGGGGTCATCTACTGGTTAGGACCAACGTGTAAAACAAAGTATGAAGTTCCTCGACATAATCAAATTCTTTAGTTATTGAGCGGAAACCATTTTTTCAGCTGAAGGTTACCATGACCTTGACCTTTGATCTAGTGACCTCAACATCAATAGGGGTCATCTGCTGGTGGTGACCAACCTGCACACCAAGTATTAAGTTCCATGGCCAAAGCCATTAAGCGAAAACAATTTTTCAGCTCATTGTCACTGTGACCTTTCAGCTCAAGGTCACTGTGACCTTGACTTTAGATGTACTGACCTCAAAATCAAAAGGGGTCTTTTACTGGGCATGGCAAACATTCATACCAAGTAAGGAGTTATTCAGCCCATTAGCGTTCTTCAGTTATTCAGCGGAAACCATTTTTAACCTCACAAGGTCACCATGACCTTGATCTTCTGACATCAAAATCAATAGGGGTCATCTACTGGTCATGACCAACCTGCATACCAAGTATGAAGTTCCTACGCCCAAGAGTTCTTCAGTTATTGAGCGGAAACAAGTATGATGGACGTGACCTTGACCACTGTGACCTTGACCTTTGACCTAGTGATCTCAAAATCAATAGAGGTCATTTGCTGGTAGTGACCAACCTGCACACCAAGTATGAAGTTCCTGGGCCCAAGCAAAAACAAATTTTCAGCTCATTGTCACTGTGACCTTTCTGCTCAAGGTTACTGTGACCTTGATTTTAGACGTACTGACCTCAATATCAATAGGGGTCTTCTACTGGGCATGGCCAACCTGCATACCAAGTATGGAGTTTCTCGGCCCAAGCATTCTTCAGTTATTGAGCGGAAACCTCACAAGGTCACCATGATCTTGACCTTTGACCTTCTGACATCAAAATCAATAGGGATCAGCTACTGGTCATGACCAACCTGCATACCAAGTATGAAGTTCCTACACCCAAGCGTTCTTCAGTTATTGAGCGGAAACAAGTGTGACAGACGGAAGGATGGAGGGACGGAAGGACGGACGGACGGACGGACGGACGGACGGACGGACGGACGGAATGGGCAAAAACAATATGTCACCCCAATGTATGGGGGAGACATAATTAGTATGTCCATTAATTAAACAGGTGTTTGTCAATTAACCCTTTCCTTAATACAGATGCATTTTGACCCCTCTCAATCACTCATGGCAGCAGACAACTTCTGAAAACATTGTGACAAAAAGAAGAAATGGCTCATAATAAGCAATTTCTCCTTTTGCTGCAATATTTTCAACACTTCAATTATCATCTAACTTTCATTTACAGAGAGTTTTCATATTTTGGCTTTGATGTTTTTAAAGTTGTCTACTGCAGATTTGTTTTAACTGGGAAAGGGTATAGATAGCTTGATAGAATTACCATATTACTAGTATTCTTTGCAGCTAATATGACTTTCATTGATGTAGGAACAGTCAAATTATGTAACTTACACCCCCCCCCAACCCCCCCCCCCCCCCCCCCTCGTTTTGACCAATTTCTACTTTTGTCACATGTGTTTCAAAAGTTTCTGCAACAGAGGCGTCAGAAAGTGTCTCTATGTGGGAAAGGGTAACTTATTACAACTTCTATTTGCTCAGTTTTCCAAACTTTGGCTTTTTATAAATGTCCAGATTCTCATGTTCTTCTATTCTCATCTTCAATAAACCCAGTGACAAAGGTGGACGGCTCCTTTTTCATTCATCATTGTACTGACATTCTTTTGTCTATAACTAACCATTTCCCACATACAAATCTGAAGCAGACCACTTTGAAACATCTTGGCAAACATATGGAATAACTCTATAAATTAAAGTATATATAGTATTCAGAATAGAGCTGAAAACATATTGACTTATTGAGAAATTGCTGATAACGAGGAATTTTCCTCGAGTCACAATAAACGTTAAAAGGTATATGCTCTCAAAAAGTATATCAATAAAATTTGCGATAAGGTATTGATCATTTATCGAATAAAATAACTGACACACTTAGTGTCCAAATCTCTCTCTCTCTCCAACAAGTCCGATTATTCAAAAGTAACTGACGTCAAATAACTGTTTACCTGATACAGCTGACGGACATTTGACACCTGTTTGTTTGTTTTATCTTTTATACTGGTTTCAACCACTTTTCCATTATATCATGGTGTTTCCATTAACCCTTTCCCTCATATAGACGCTTTCTGATGCCTCTGCAGCAGACAGCTTTTTAAAAACATAGTGACAGAAGAAGAAATTGCACAAAACGAGCAATTTCTCCTTTTGCCACAATGTTTTCTATTTTTAGTCATAGGTTACGTATCCATTTAATTATAGAGATTTACTATTATTTGACAAAATATGTTCAAAGTTGTCTGCTGCAGAATTGTCGTATGAGGGAAAGGGTTAAATCTTTGCATTTTGACAACTGTAATAGACAGCAGAGGTCTTGAATGGGCACAATGATAATAGTGGGAGAAAGAGAAACTAAACTAAAAACCAGCCTGAGCATTGCTCTTTTTTTCAACAAAAGTTTCCAACTCTTAACCAAATATCTTATTAATCCTTATTTAACATCCAGATTTAACCCTAGAGGTTTTCAAAGCAAACACATCTTGAAAACATTGTGGCAATCTGAGGAGAAACTGCCCATAATAAATAGGCAAATTTCTAAAACTTTATTCAAAAATTATACTTTCATTTATAGATTGAGCTTTTTCATCGTTTTGTCTGGATGTGATCGAGTATACACACAATTAAACTCGATATATCCAAATGCAGATTAATTGACATTTTCTGACGAAACCCAACTCATACCACGCCAAGCCCTCAGTTTTTGAGGCATTCTTTTTTTTACATTTCCTGACGAATTGTACGCATTGGTGAACGTGCGTATATGCGCCTGGGTCTACGCGCCTGTGTTTTCAAATTCATCTGCTGCATATTAAATGTTGCTGTATGTGGGAAATGGTTTAACCCTTTCCCTCATACGGCAATTCTGCAGCAGACGACTTTGAAAAAACATAGAAAATCTCCATAATTAAATGGATAACCTATGACAAAAAGTGGAAAACATTGTGGCAAAAGGAGAAATTGCACGTTCTGTGCAATTTCTTCTTTTGTCACTATATTTTCAAAAGGCCGTCTGCTGCAGAGGCGTCAGAAAGCGTCTATATGAGGGAAAGGGTTAAAGACATGACAGTAAATTTTACAATAGAGGTATTAAATTCCATGAGGATAGGTCACTTGTAGTTTTATATACTCTTAACAGTTTTATATAAATCTTTGTGATGCAGTGAGGCAGTAAATGTGTGATTCAGATGGTCATTAACCCTTTCCCACATACAACAAATCTGCAGCAGACGTCTTTGAAAACTGAGTGACAAAAACCTGAAAAATCTCCATAAAAGATAGCTTAATTGTTAAATAAAGTTGAAAACATTGTGGCCAAAGGAGAAATTGCTTTGGCAACAATGTCTTCAAAAGTCGTCTGCTGCTATTGTGCGTCTGCAGGAGGGAAAGGGTTAAGGGTTATCATTGATCTAAAAACCTTCCCGTTTTAAAACCAACAACCCTGATAAATATATCGATATTGTACAGTATACTTCTTACAATACTTTGTTGTCACAATTTCTAGAATACATGTATTTTGCTTAGCCGACAACTCTTTCCGTGATGAACACAACTCTGCAGGGAAAAACTTTCAAAAACATTGTCGAAAAGGAAGAAATTGCTGAAAAATTCATCTTTACCCGTTATGTTCCAACCAATTCTAAACCGCTGCCTTGGGAGCCAAATATCAGAGACTTCAATCCCTGGTTGCATCATAACAAAGACTATTTATTATCAAATATTGTAACCTTCATTCAAAATTATTTCACAGTTCTATTCAGAGTATTTCAAAGTCATCTGCTGCAGAGGCATCATAAAGCATTTGTATGTGGGAAAGGGTTAAGAGAGAAGTCCAGAAATGACAATAAAAGCTGTCACTGTATCATTCATCTTAAATTGTTTCCATTTTAAAACACTTTCCCAAATGTAGATGACGTTTTGACGTATTTTCTGAAGACAACTTTTGCAAGATTCAAGGGCCCAAAAGGAGAAATTTCTCATGATGAGCAACTTGTTCTTTGCCGAAAGTTTAGCCACAATGTTTCCAATAGTTCTACTGCCATGTACGGTAATTTTCCGTTATTTTACTTAGATGATTTTCAAAGTCGTCTGCTGCGGTGTTGACGAATGTGGGAAAGGGTTAAATTGTTTTCGTTTAACCCAATGCCCTTTTGCTTTTGGCAACTCACTGGTTTAAATTACCTTTTGTACATTTTTGTACATGACTATAGGACATTCTCGATCACAATGCAAACAGATCAGTTACATTGCTTCCCTTTCCCACATACAACAAAACTGCTGCAGACAACTTTGAAAACATCAATGCAAAAATTTGGTAACTTATGAAAGAAACATTATTGAGTAGAGTTGCAAACATTGTGGGAAAAAAGAGTTCATGCTGACACTTATTATGACAATGAGCAATTTCATACTTATTGCCACACAGTGAGTACTTGTTTTCAATTGTAATCTGCTTCAGAGGCGTGAGAAAGCGTCTACACATGTGAAAAGTGATAATTAGTCCTTATCATAAGACAAGAAACCGCTGAAGACGGTAAGGCCGGATTGTCGGCAATTTTACCTTGAAAATCGACAAACCAAGGTCAAGGTCAAAGTAACCATAGAAATCTATAGAACTTGTTACTGGTTACCTTCAGGCAAAGTTTCAAGTTTGTAACCCTTTCCAGTGCTGAGATTTTGCTTAAACCTGAAACTTTAACCAAAATGTTGACAGACAGACGCACGGACAGACAGACGGACAGACGGACATCGCCAATCTATAGACCGGAATTGCTAGAGCAATCCGGCCAAAAATGTTAAAAGCCTTTCCCACATACACTGGCATCAGGCAAAATTTGAAAACAATGTTGCGAATGGAGAAATGGCTATAGTATATAGAACAATTTCTCCATTTGACACAATGTATTTCAGCTGTATTCATTATAATTTACTTTCATTTAATTTTGAAGGAGATTTATGATATGTTTAATTGACATATATTTTTGAAGTTGTTTACTGCAGATTTGTTGTATGTGAGAAAGGGTAAACCATATACATATATATATATATATATATATATATAAAACCCTTTCCCAATTCAGACAATTTTTGAAAATCCATATGCTTAATTGACTATAGATGTTTCCAAAATCACCTGCTGCATAATTAAATTGCTCATAAAGAGCAATTTCTCCCTTTGTCACAATGATTTAAAAAGTGGTCTGCTGTAAAGTCATTGAAATTCATTTGCTGGTGGGAAAGGGTTATTTACACTGTATGTGACAACATAGTGTGTTTAAATGTCCATCAACATTTTCTCATTTGGTAACAAAATTTTGTGCCATTTTCAACATTATTTCAACTATTTCATGGAACACTAATTATATAAGCCTTTCCCACATACGACAATTCTGCAGCAGACAACTTTGAACATATTTTGTCGGAAAGTAGAAAATCTCTATAATTGAATGGATTAACCTATGACTAAAAGTGGAAAACATTGTGGCAAAAGGAGAAATTGCACGTTTAGTGCAATTTCTTCTTTTGTCACTATGTTTTCAAAAAGCCGTCTGCTGCAGTCATGCGTCTGAAAGCGTCTATATGAGGGAAATTTAAGGGTTAAATTAAGTCTTAAATACTCGAGCATTACATGTTTTCCTTTGTGACTTAGCCAATAATATACATGTAGTACTATATATAAATTAAATGTTTAACAGGAAGTATTTAAAAAGTAAATTAAAATTTCCTTTCAATTTATTTATTTTTGAAACAGAAGAGACAATTTCAAGTCTTAGAGTGAGCAATAGACTTAAAGTTAGATTGATTGGTTGATTGGAGTTTAAGGCCGTTTTCATTAATATTTCAGTTATATCATAGCAGCCTGAGTCCACTTACCCATGGATGTTATAGTTGTTACAGTTCTAAACAGTACAATATAATCAGAAAAGGAAGTCAGCTAGTATCTCATTTTACATCATTAGATTCTTTAGATACAGATTGGTATATGAAGCATACTCAAGCTTCAAAAATCTCCAGAATTCTCAACCCTTTCCCACATGCAAACCTTCACAACTTCCCATATCTGCAGCAGATGACTAGTGAAAATCTTGTGGCAAAAGAAGAAATATCTCATTATGAGCAAATTCTCCATTTAATTACCACAATGTTTACAAATTGCATGATTCAATAATTCATTATGTTTAGACATTTTTGCTCTTATGTTTTTTAAGTCACCCACTACAGAATGTTGCATGTGGGAAAGGGTCGAATACTACAAAGACAGTAATTCAAAGCCATGTCGACTTTAACTCTTTGCATTCTAAGTTGTTTTTTGTTTGCCAATTTAAGTTATAGCTTTAATACTTTAATACTTTTGAAACAAATAATTCTGCTTCCAAATTTTTCTTGTAATAGAATCTGAGAGTGTCAAACAGTTTGGATCTCAGATCAGGCCCCACGTTTTGTGGGGCGTGATCTGGATCCAAACTGTTTGCAAAGGTCATGAACAGTTGACAAAATCCGCCGCTAGCGTGCTAAGAGTTAAAATATCTCCAGACTTATTATATCCGTTAAATAACTTTTATCATAATTCATATGAATACACTGACAACATAATACATGTATAACACATACATCTCCCAAATATATCAACGAAACACACAAAAACACAGATTTTAAATCCCCTTACAAGGTAATATTTCGAAGGCACTCAGGGTATAATTTATATCCACAAATAGTAAATAGCTAGCTTACAATTCAAACCACTTCAATACTATGATCCTTCTACACTTTCAATGCACTTAAAAAATCCTTCATTATTTCAAGTTAGGTATCACAAACAGTGTAATGAACAAACAACAGCACTTAAACGTATGTGATTCAAGTCTTTAACATTTTGTACATATTTGTATATTTCATTCTATATATATATATATATATAGTCCATGTGTAAAAATTAGTAAACTATAGGACCCATGTGACATGTGAGACTACTTATACTGGGTTTACCCTACACCCACCTTTCACAGTTGTTTAGTTTAATTACACCCTTTAACCCTATCCCACCGCATTTTGACGCAATAGCAGCAGACGACTTTTGAAAACATTGAGGCAAAAGGTGAAATTGCTCATGATGAGCAATTTCTCCTTTGGCCACAAATATTTTCAACTTTATTTAACAATTAAGCTATCTTTTATGGACATTTTTCAGGTTTTTGTCACAATGTATTCAAAGTCGTCTGCTGCAGAATTGTTGTATGTGGGAAAGGGTTAACCCTTTTCCTCATACGACAATTCTGCAGCAGACGACTGAACATATTTTGTCAAAAATAGAAAATGTCCATAATTGAATGGATAACCTATGACTAAAAGTGGAAAAACATTGTGGAAAAAGCAGAAATTGCTTGTTTTGAGCAATTTCTTCTTTCGTCAGTATGTTTTTAAAAAGCTGTCTGCTGCAGAGGCATCACAAAGCTTCTATATGAGGGAATGAGGGAAAGGGTTAAAACCCTTAACCACCCGCAGACAGGTTTTCACTTTTGACACATCTCCATGAGGCAGACTACTTTTGAAAACCTTGTGGTAAAAGAAGAAATTGCTCAATATGGGCAATTTCTCCTTTTGCCGCAATGTTTTCAACTCTGTTCAATAATCAAAATTTTCATTAAGAAAAAAATCCAAAAGGTTTTAAATGTTGGTTGCTGCAGATTTTTTGTACATGAATGTGGGAAAGGGTGTAAAGATTACTGAATTTGCATAATTATGTATTGACTTATAATACAGAGTAATCTTCCCAATCATATGCCATCATAAGATTTACAATTGTAATTTGCTACTTAATAATTGTAAAGTTAACCCTTTCCCTCATACAGACGCTTTCTGACACCTCTGCAGCAGACAGCTTTTTGAAAACATAGTGACAAAAGAAGAAATTGCACAAAACGTGCAATTTCTCCTTTTGCCACAATGTTTTACACTTTTTATCATCAGGTTATCCATTCAATTTTGGAGATTTTCTATTTTTTGACAAAATACGTTCAAAGTCGTCTGCTGCAGAATTGCCGTATGAGGGAAAGGGTAAATACATTGTGTACTTATTACACAGCAAATTTGGTACACCATTATCTGTCTGCAAATCTATGCAATCTGATCTTTGTTTATAATAATTTGCAATATGGCTTTATTGCGTTAGGCGTAATGAAAACCCTCCATTTCAAATACGGTCATTTGCTAATATTGTTTTCATGTAAAACAATGGCTAAATTGACGGGGGAATGTGGTGTTTCTAGCTCATAGAAATTCAACCCTTTAATTCCTACTTACTATATATCGAGACGACTTTTAAAGACATTTTTGAAAAAACAATAGAAAGGAGAATTTGCTCATCATATGAGCAATTTCTCTTTGTGACAGTGACAATTTGTCCTATTAACCCTTTCCCTCATACGACAATTCTGCAGCAGACGACTTTGAACGTATTTTGTCAAAACTTAGAAAATCTCCATAATTGAATGGATATATTTCCTACGACAAAAAGTGGAAAACATTGTGGCAAAAGGAGAAATTGCACGTTTTGTGCAATTTCTTCTTTTGTCACTATGTTTTCAAAAAGCCGTCTGCTGCAGAGGCATCGGAAAGGGTTAAGGTTGTCCCCTGCAGAGGTGTCAAAATGCATCTGTAAGAGGGTAAGGGTTAGACAGATCCATCACTCACTCACAACCCTCTATGTTTCCGTCTATGTTTCCCTCTACAATCTCTTTTCAATAATTAGATGTTCATTCATAGAGATTTTCCATAGAGATTTTCCATAGTTTGTGTAGATGTCATTAAAGAAGCAGATTTGTTGTATGTAGGAAAAGGTTAAAGCATGTTTAGTTTCAATTTTTCCTTATAAATATTCAAATATGTGTATTCAAGTTAACATTTATCCCTCTCTAAGTCAAGCCTAGATAAGAGATCAATCGATTGATTTGTCTTTGAACCTCAACAGAATGTATGGTGGGTTTTCTGACCCAATTAATATATATTCTGAATACTTAAATTGACTGTGGATCCAAATGAACACTTAATATCATTCGGAGGACAACACTCAAAAATTAGGTACCCTAATGCGTCGAATGATCATGGGCTGGTTTAAACAGCCTGGATTTACCCAAAATGCATTTGCATGCGGGAAGTGTTAACCCTTTCCCACATACAATCAATCTGCAGCAGACGACTTTGAAAACATTTTATAAATAATTTGCAAAATCTCTATCACTAATTAATTATTTGATAAGATTTAAAAATCGTTGTGGCAAAAGAATACAAATAATCGTTATCAGTAATTTTTTCTTTTGTCACAATGTTTTCAAATATTATAAACTGCTGCACAGGCATTGGATAGGGTTATACAAGCAATCTCCATAAAAAGGACCATAATCCACATAGTTTTTGGTGCAGTTATCTAAAAAATATATATTCAGTTGCCTGCGGTCAGTGAATTTATACAATATCAATATGTAAATGTATTTTTGTGAAATTTCTGTCCAGATACAGCATGTAAAGGGTTTACTCACCACCCATGTTTAGGCGGGCAGAAAAAAATATTAATGAGATGTCAAGTTCATATGATAATATTATGCATAGCATCATTAAGTGGCTGACCATGATACAGTGAGCACAATAATGACTTATCTGATTTTCATTGACGTTTGTACATACAAGTTTAATACACTGATTTGTTACAGTTTTACCCTTGAAAGTTATTTTATGAGTATAGTAGAATTTTATAGAAAAGAATACCAAAAGGCAAAAGAAGAGGGTTCTCTTTTTTCTTAAGTTTTCACTTGAAGGTTCAGAGTCTGAAATTCATTTTTTAACCCTTTCCCTCATACGACAATTCTGTAGCAGACTTTGAACATATTTATGTCAGAAAATGGAAAATCTCTATAATTGAATGGATATCGGTAACCTAGCTCAATGGCTAAAAGTTGAAAACATTGTGGCAAAAGGAGAAATTGCACATTTTGTGCAATTTCTTCTTTTGTCACTATGTTTTCAAAAAGCTGTCTGCTGTAGAGGCATCAGAAAGCGTCTATATGTGGGAAAGGGTTAAGTAAAGTAGAATTATTTTTGAAAAATTATAACAATAGGCAAAAGCACTTTAGGGTTCTCTTTTTTCATAAGTTTTCACTTGAAGGTTGAGAGTCTGAAATTCATTTATTAACTAACCCTTTCCCTCATATGACAATTCTGTAGCAGACGACTTTAAACATATTTTGTCAAAAATTGGAAAATCTCTATAATTAAATGGATAACCTATGGCTAAAAGTGGAAAACATTGTGGCAAAAGTAGAAATTGCTTGTTTTGAGCAATTTCTTCTTTTGTCACTATGATTTCAAAAGGCCGTCTGCTGAAGAGGCGTCAGAAAGTGTCTATATGAGGGAAAGGGTTAACACCCCATTTCCCTCATACAGACACTTTCTAACTTTTGAGTACATTGTGGAAAAGGAGAAATTGCTTATAATGAGCAATTTCTCCTTTTGCCAAAACGTTTTCAACTTTATTCAATAAGTGTTCTGTTATACAGGGAGTTTCCATATTTTTGACTAAATGTTTAACCTGCATGGTTTTGAAGTTTAAACTCATAGTATATTAATACTATATTTTATAATAACAAGTGATTCTTTGTGGTTCAAATTTATCATCCTTGAGGCAATTAAAACATCTCATCTTATAAATATTATCAGAAGTCTTTTGAAATGTCTTGTCAATTAAATCTGCTCAACTACAAACATTTCACAAAACTTTTAATGGCAAAAAATGTGTACAACAAATTTGCAGCAATTTTTTTAAAAAACACTGATGTAAATGACTAAATTGCTCATAATTAATGTGCCATTTCTCCAATTGCCACAATTTGTTCAACTTATCTCTACAGATTTCCCATATTTTAGCCTAGATATTTATAGTCATCTATTGCAGATTAATCGTACGTGGGAAAGGGTAAAGAAATCTAATGGATGTGAAAATTTCACTTTGTCAAAGAGCTTATCAGAATCTGTCAGGGGTACATAGACATGTATACAAACAGAAAGATTAATGAACTATTTTACCCTTTCCCACATGCAATACTTTCTGAAACAGATGACTTTGAAAATATATAGGCAAACATATGAAAAATCACTTTTATAATAACCCTTTCCCTCATACGACAAATCTGCAGCAGACGGCTTTGAACATATTTTGTCAAAAATAGAAAATCTCTATAATTGAATGGATAACCTATGACTAAAAGTGGAAAACATGTGTCAAAAGGAGAAATTGCTTGTTTTGAGCCAATTTCTTCTTTTGTCACTAGTTTTCAAAAAGCCGTCTGCTGCAGAGGCGTCAGAAAGTGTCTATATGAGGAAAGGGCTAATGAAGGTATAGTTTCAGTGAATGAGTTAAATACATTGTGACAAATGGAGAACAATCTCATCATAAGAATTTTCTCCTTTGACACAATGTTTAGAAAAGGTGTCTGCATGCTGCAGAGGCATCAGAAAGCGTCTGTATGTGGTAAAGGTTCTGCTGCAGAGGCATCAGAAAGTGTCTGTATGTGGTAAAAGGTGTCTGCTGCAGAGGCATCAGAAAGTGTCTGTATGTGGTAAAAGGTGTCTGCTGCAGAGGCATCAGAAAGTGTCTGTATGTGGTAAAAGGTGTCTGCTGCAGAGGCATCAGAAAGCGTCTGTATGTGGTAAAGGTGTCTGCTGCAGAGGCATCAGAAAGCGTCTGTATGCGGGAAAAGGTTAGCTGGATTTACAAATTGGAAATATACGTCTGACACACTACGGAGAGAAAACAGTGTGAGAAAAGCAATATGAGCTATGAAAGTCTTAACAAAACCTTATTGCATTGTATGTGGAGTTATTAATGCATACCAGTTTGAATAGTATGTCAGACGGAATATTTTCAATTTGTTTACATCATGGCCAAAAAAAGCATACAAAATGTTACCAAATCCCCTACTAAGTTACCCTTTCCCACCTGCAGACACATTCAGATACATTTGCAAACAGAAGATTATTGAAAAACAATGTAGGAAAGGGAGAAACTGTTCAAAAAGAGTATTTTCTTCTTTTGACACAACATTTTCAAATTTGTCTGCATATAGGAAAGGGATAATGGTCATATGAAAATAGGGCGGAGCTGCTTCTACAGCAAACAAGAGCATTTATGAATTCCTTGCAAAAATAGGTCAAAGTTTATCAAGTAAATGACAGTCATAATGTTCTATTGTGGTAAGTTATTGTTGAGTATTAGCTTAATTAGACCATTGCCTCCCAAGATAGTAATTTCACTTGACCATTAACCCTTTCCCTCATACAACAATTCTGCAGCAGACGACTTTGAACATATTTTGTCAAAATATAGAAAATCCCTATAATTGAATGGATAACCTATGACTAAAAGTGGAAAACATTGTGGCAAAAGGAGAAATTGCATGTTTTGTGCAATTTCTTCTTTTGTCACTATGTTTTCAAAAAGCCGTCTGCTGCAGAGGCGTCAGAAAGCGTCTATATGAGGGAAAGGGTTAACTCTTTCAGCGCTGAATTGTTTAAAGTAGATCTCGACTCTTCCATGTTCAAAATCGGGTGTTTCCATTTCTCTTGTCATAAGACTTTTGGAATATTTTATAACTAAAAGGCAAACAATGCTGATTTCAGGTGAGACAGCTCGTTACGAGCTGACTTGCCTGAATCTGCATTGTTTGCAAAAACCTTAAAATTGCCTTTGGCGCTGGAAAGAGTTAATTGTGTTCCAAGATAGGTATTTCAGCTGACCATTGCATTCCAAGATAGGTATTTCAACTTACCTGATCAGAAGTTGTCCCCCTCAGTAGATTTATGAAATTAAAATCAGGCTTTGCTTATGAACCCTTTCTCACTTGAAGATGCATTCTAGCGCATCTGCATCAGATGATTTTTGAAACCCTTGTGGCAAAAGTGTTTTCAACTCAATTAAATAATAAAACTCATTTATTGAGAATTTAAAAATGTACAATTCAAGGATGTGTACAATTCAAGGATATGTACAATTCAAGGAAGTGTACAATTCAAGGATGTGAAAGGATATGTACAATTCAAGGAAGTGTACAATTCAAGGATGTGTACAATTCAAGGATGTGTACAATTCAAGAGTGTGTACAATTCAAGGATATGTACAATTCAAGGATGTGTTGAAAGTTGTCTGCTGCAGATTTGTTGTATGTGAGAAATTTACCCTTTTCCACTTGCAAATTAACACACATTAATGATCAATTTCTCCTTGTGCCGAAATGTTTTGAAATAAATTACAAATTATACTTTCAAATAAAGATTTGGCTTATTTATCCTGTCACCAGAGAGACCCAGCTAGGGATGGAACCAGTGATCTGCCCTTCAACTTAGTTGGCCTGGGTAAAACACAAGGCCTAAGGGGTGCTGGTAAATGTCATTAAAAGTCATATATATGACACAGTCACATGAATTTCTTCTCTGACATTTAGTCAGTTTTTGACAACTGAACAGATTGATCTTTTAAATTGTCTTGTAGTAAGTTATCAGTTTAAAGTGCTGGGGTCTTTATTTATAACTTTTTCTGCAAATCTGCAGCAGACGACTGTGAAAACGTCTAGATAAAAATGTCGGACATCTCTCTTAATTAAATTGTAATATTTGAATAGAGTTGAAAACATTCTGAGCAATATTACTCCTTTTGCCACAATGTTTTTTAAATTTTGTCTGCTGCAGATGCAACAGCAAGCATCTATCTGTATGTTGGAAAATTAGCACTAGAGTTATGAAATTTTTATGATCTTAACAAACAGACTGTAAACTTAAATTTTATTCCCTTTAGGTGGTACAATTAGAAAAGGAGGCATAAACAGGTCTTTGCACCTCATTATCAGTCCCTTTTTAATCGTTTTTTATTGGGACTGAAAAGAATCGTCTTGATGAGAAACCTCTTTAGAGTATCCACAACATAGGGTCTGGAGATCAAATAAGGATTTTACCTTGCAATTTTCAGTCAACAGTTACAATTGATGACCATGCACCCAAAATGGTGTGAATTACCGAATGGTCAATAACCATTGAGATATATTATGATCAATTATAATGGGATGATGTCATTCTGTTCATTAACATTATGTAAATATGTGACACAAAATACTAAACCCTTTCCCTCATATAGACGCTTTCTGATGTCTCTGCAGCAGATGGCTTTTTGAAAACATATTAACAAGAGAAAAAATTGCTCAATATGAGCAATTTTTCCTTTTGACACAATGTTTTCCATTTTAAGTCATAGGTTATCCATTCAGTTACACAGATTTTCTATTTTTTGAAAAAATATGTTCGAAGTCGTCTGCTGCAGAATTGTTGTATGAGGAAAAGGGTTAACTTAAGTCAATATGTTGCTTTTTTTGGGGTTTCAAGTCATTTTCAACAGTATTTCAGTTATATCAACACAATAATACGTTTCTCTCATGATCCCTGGGTAACAAACCAGTGTACTTAGACTAAGAAATGTACCTTGCAATTTGAGTGGAGTAAGTTTCGGTCAACACTTACAATTTGATGACCACCCAAAATGGTGTGAATTACCGAATGGTCAATAACCAATAACCATTGGGATATATTATGATCGATAATGGGACGATGTTGTATTGTCGTCCATTAACATTATGTAAATGATTTGTGACAAAAAATACTAAACCTTTTCCCACATGCAGATACATTTTAACACAACTGCAGCAGTGCACTTTTGAAAACATTGTGAGAAATGGAGATATTTCTCATAACTTTTCTACTTGTCCTTTCCTCAAAATTCAAAGTTCATTAATTGTTCTTTCAATCATTTTTCAACATACAACAATTATAAAGAAATTACACATATCTGTTGCATAAAACACATTTTCATACACACATTCTGATTATCAGACATTCAGAAAGGGGTGATTGAAGTAAAAAACTACTGTAAAAAGACCCTATCTTTGCAAGGCTACCATTTGGAAACAAATTTAAAAGGCCTTAATCAGAAATCGTCATCATGGATACGTTTTTTCAAAATATCTCAAAGTATCTATAACCAAAGTTTCAGTTCACCACATTCAAAACTGTAGGAGAAGATAGAAAAATGGTTTGGGTTCTTAAATCAAGTTCACTTATCCTATTATGTCCTTTAACCCTTTCCCGCATAAAATTATAGACACTTTCTAACGTCTCTTAGAAGATGACTTTGGAAAACATAGCGGCAAAAGGATAAATTGCCCATAAAGAGCATTAATTTTTTTCCTTTGGCCAAATGTTTTGAACTTTATTTAATAGTTATACCTTTATTTATAGAGATTTTTCATATGTTTGGCAAGATGTTTCCAAAGATTTCTTGTATGTGGGAAAGGGTTATGTTATTTACCAACAGACTATTTCATATAAGAAATCATACAATCAAGCACAAATAGGATAGAACTTGTGTGATGAAACAATTCTAGTAAATAAATATTCAAGGGAGGTAACACAAATATTCAAGGGAGGTAACACAATCATGAAGATAATTGCATTTTTCTATCAAAGGTTATATCCCTTTGTGTGGTGCCCATACCTTGTATTTCAGTCAATTAGCCATTATTTCAAACCATTCTACAGCCAGTTGCTTGGGAAGATTGTTGTGTGGAGTCCGGTAGCTCAGTCTAGGGGTTGTGAGTTCGAATCCCGGCTCAGCCTACTTTCTTTCCGATGATTGACAAAAGTCAATGCAACATGTGTCATTCGTCTTCCACCAATGAGCTAAGTCTATGTGGAAAAGCAGCCAGTTGCTTGGGAAGATTGTTGTGTGGAGTACTGGTGTGAGAAAACCAGGAAATGCATGAGTAGGTGAACTGGCCACCGTGATATAACTGAGAAATTGTTAAAAACAGTGTTAAACCCCAATCAATCAATTCAAACCATTCTGATATATACATCAAATCTACAGCAGAAGACGTTGAAAAGATCTTAATAAAAAATATGGAAAATCTGTATAAAGGACACTTTGACTATTAAATAGAGTTGAAACCATTGTGGTAGAATGAGGAAATGCTCATTTCAATTTCTTCTCTGGCAGCAATGTTTTAAAAGTCATTTTCTGCAAACACATCAAAATGTAGTAAATATTAAATTATTTTTTTGCTTAGAGATCAGGAATATTCTCTAGAGTACATTTAACCCTTTCCCACTCAAAGATGCATTTTAACACTTTTACAGCAGACGCTTAACCCTTTCCCTCATACGACAATTCTGCAGCAGACGACTTTGAACTTATTTTGTCAAAAAATAGAAAATCTCTGTAATTGAATGGATTACCTATGACAAAAAGTGGAAAACATTGTGGCGAAAGGAGAAATTGCACGTTTTGTGCAATTTCTCCTTTTGTCACTATGTTTTCAAAAAAGCCGTCTGCTGCAGAGGCGTCAGAAAGCGTCTATATGAGGGAAAGGGTTAATGAAAACAATTGTAGCAAAAGAAAAACTTGCTCATCATTATGAGCAATTGAGCATATTAAGTTTTGCTTAGAGATCAGGAATATTCTCTAGAGTATATTTAATCCTTTCCCACTCAAAGATGCATTTTGATACATTTGCAGCAGACGTATTATGAAAAACAATTGTAGCAAAATAATAACTTGTTCATCATCATGAGCAATTGAGCAATTTCTCCATTTACCTCACTATTTTCAACTCTTATAGTAATGACACACTCATTCTTGTATTCTTATCTTATTCTTTTTTAAATTGACGGCTAAATGATTTCAAAGTCGTCTGCTTTTTGTTTTATGTGGGAACCAGTAAATAGATTATTGATCCTTTAATAGCTATTTCCACTGTCATTGATAATACGAACTAAGTGACATGGAGTTTCACCCTTTCCCCCATATAGACGCTTTTTGACGCCTCTGGAGCAGATTAGATTTTTGAAAACATCATGAAGTGACAAAAAAAGAAATTGCACAAAACGTGCAATTTCTCCTTTTGCCACAATGTTTTCCACTTTTAGTCATAGGTTATCCATTCAATTATAGAGATTTTTCATTTTTTGACAAAATATATTCAAAGTCGTCTGATGCAGAATTGTCGTATGAGGGAAGTAGGGTTAAGTTCCAACTAATCAATGATCTGAACCAATTTCCTGGTATGAGGGTACTTTAAATGTAGAATTCAGCCTGAGGGATAAAACAAAAGACCTTCCACACTCAGCTCTCTTACTATAAGATTACAAGGTTAAAGAATCTGCTGTGCAGAGTGCCAATTGAGAGGGATTTAAAACCAGCTATGTTCAGTTCAATCCCCACTGGCAATTATGCTGGCGTACCATTAGGGCAATCACATTTCCTAGTCAGTAGTACTGGTGAGTCAACATGGGAATGGATATTTGAACTGTCGCCATGATACAACTGAAATACTGATCATCGCTTCTCTAATAATCTCTCTTTTGTACTTTTGCACTTTCTCCTTTTGCTCAATGAGCATTTTCTCCTTTTGCAACAATGTTTTCAACACTATCAAAGAATTATATTTCTTAACCCTTTCCCTCATACGACAATTCTGCAGCAGACAACTTTGGACATATTTTGTCAAAAAGTGGAAAATCTCTATAATTGGAAGGATAACCTATGACTAAAAGTGGAAAACATTGTGGCAAAAGGAGAAATTGCATGTTTTGTGCAATTTCTTTTTTTGTCACTATGTTTTCAAAAAAGCCGTCTGATGCAGAGGCATCAGAAAGCGTCGATATGAGGGAAAGTGTTAAATAGTGTCTGTATGTAGGACAGGATTACTATAATGTTGTCTCTTGTAAGTTGGAAAAACATCTTATTAAATTAACCTTTCCCACATACAGCAAGCCTTCACCAGACAAAAAACACAGAAAATCTCTATAAACAAGGGCACCGCAAAGTGGATACATCCCCTCACCATATACTTACTGTATGGTTAAGATCGGTCGAAGTGTTCAGTGTAGAGTGGTCACAAGGTTGTTACGGACAGACGCGGAATAGTCCAAGTCCAATTTTGACCTTGACCTTTAACATATGACCTTGAAAATAAATAGGCTTCTAGACCTTGCCATATACTAACTGTATACCAAGTTTGGTTAAGATCAGTCAAAGGATGTTCAGTGTAGAGTGGTCACAAGGTTGTTGATATGGGAAAATAGTCAAAGTCCAATTTTGACCTTGACCTTTAATCTATGACCTTAAACATAAATAGGCTTCTAGACCTTGCCATATACTAACTGTATACCAAGTTTGGTTAAGATCGGTCGAAGGATGTTCAGTGTAGAGTGGTCACAAGGTTGTTACGGACGGACGCGCAGACGAACGAACAAACGAACAAACGAACAAACGGTCACAGCCCCGTTACTATATCCCCTCGGCTAAATTAAGAAGATAATTAAGGTATAATTACTGAAAAAAGTTGAAAACATTGTATAAAAACAACCTGAATTGAGCATAGATTTATCAAAATCTTGTCGAAGACTTAGTGGTAAATCCAAAATATTAACTGAAATTTTCACACTTTTTCATACACACACTGAATAACAAAAAACGAATTTAACAATATATCCTGGCAGTAAGAATTCGTAAATCCACACATTTGTTTTATTTTCTCAATGGCTATTATATTATCAGATCATAAGGGTACCAGCCAAAAACATACGGTACCAGTGACATTTCTGATAATGGCCTCCCATATTGTGTGAAAAACTAGTGACTCATGTCTTTGTGACAAATGTGAAAAAGTGAAGATTTAAAAAAAAAAATAGGGGAAAAACAAAAAAAAGGCCACACCATCAGATGCCATGAAACTCTTCTAATTCAACAATGAAACATTATCTCTTTGTGAAATATGAGAAGCAAAGGCAACTGGAAAACTTTGCCCCTTTATAATTATCCCTTTCCCTCCTATAGACGCTTTCTGATGGCTCTGCAGCAGACGGCTTTTTGAAACATAGTTACAAAAGAAGAAATTGCTCAAAACGAGCAATTTCTCCTTTTGCAACAATGTTTTCCACTTTTAGTCATAGGTTATCCATTCAATTATAGAGATTTTTTTATTTTTGACAAAATATGTTCAAAATCGTCTGCTGCAGAATTGTCGTATGATCGAGGGAAAGGGTTAATCCTTCATACAACAAGTCTGCAACATGAGAAATTGAAAACATGGAGGGAAATTTATAGAAACTGTCTATAGATGAAAGTGTTATTAATTGAAAATAGTGGAAAATATTTTGGCAAAAGGAGAAACTGTGCATTAACCCTTTCCCTCATACGACAATTCTGCAGCAGACGTATTTTGTCAAAACATAGAAAGTCTCCATAATTGAATGGATAACCTAAGACAAAAAGTGGAAAACATTGTGGCAAAAGAAGAAAATGCACGTTTTGTGCAATTTCTTCTTTTGTCACTATGTTTTCAAAAAGCCGTCTGCTGTAGAGGCGTCAGAAAGCGTCTATGAGGGAAAGGGTTAAAAGCATTTTTTTCCTTGTCTATAATGTTTATGAAAGTCGTCTGCTGCAGATTTGTTCTAAGTGGGAAAGTTTTTATTACATAGATTAATTAATTAATTATTGAAAATTGTTGATAACATTGTGGCAAAAGGAGAAATTGCTTATTTTGAGCAACTTCTTCCGTTGTAACAATGTTTTCAAAAGACGTCTACTGCAGAGGCTTCAGAAAGTGCCTATATGAGGGAAAGTATTCAATGAAAAATCGCCTGTTACTGGAGGTTATTGATGAATATGCGGACGACAATCCTTCCAGATTGATGACAATACATCCAGATTGATGACAATTAGCCATACAATGAATAATTACAATTACCTATCATCTAGACAATAGCCCATTATTTGAAACGAAATTTAATTTGGCCAGAGGGAGCGAGGTCAAATTGGGAGTATATTAACCCTTTCTCTCATACGACAATTCTGCAGCCGACGACTTCGAACATGTTTTGTCAAAACATAGAAAATCTCTATAATTGAATGTATAACCTATGACTAAAAGTGGAAAACATTGCGACAAAAGGAGAAATTGCACGTTTTGTGCAATTTCTTTTTTTGTCACTAGGTTTTCAAAAAGCCGTCTGCTGCAGAGGCGTCAGAAAGCGTCTATATGAGGGAAAGGGTTAACCAATGATACAATATAAATTCACTTTTCCTGAGGCTATCTTAACCCTCTCCCAAATACAGATGCACATATTTGTTGTAAGTGGGAAATGGTTTATTGTTAATGTTATTGCAACTGTAAAATAATAAATAATATAAGTGAATAAAGTTGTGTTTTTATAAAAGAATATGAGCAGCATTATCAGATCTTAATAGCCCTTTCTCTCATATGACAATTCTGCAGCAGACGACTTTGAACATATTTTGTCAAAAAACGGAAAATCTCTATAATTGAATGGATAACCTATGATTAAAAGTGGAAAACATTGTGGCAAAAGGAGAAATTGAAAAGGTTATGGCAAATATGGTTTCTAACAAAGGTTTAATCAAATCCTTTCAACCGTGCTTTAAATATGGCTACAAAAGGACAGACAATGCCAAACCTTATATACCATCTCTCTTCAGCGGGGATACTCATGTACTAAATTTGAAAGCATAAGATGGCAAATAAATCATATAATTTAACATAAGAGTTAAAAATATAGTTGGAAAAGGGAAAATTGCTTTAACCCTTTGAACTCATATAGACGATTTCTGATGCCTCTGCAGCAGACGGCTTTTTGAAAACAGAGTGACAAAAGAAGAAATTGCACAAAACGTGCAATTTCTTCTTTTGCCACAATGTTTCCCACTTTTTGTCATAGGTTATCCATTCAATTATGGAGATTTTCTATTTTTTGACAAAATACGTTCAAAGTCGTCTGCTGCAGAATTGCCGTAAGAGGGAAAGGGTTAATCGAATGCTTTCAACCATGCTTTAGATATGGCTACAGAGGGACAGACAATAACAAACTTATATCCCATCCGTCTTCAGCGGGGGATACTCATAACACTTTGATTCGTCTTTGAAAGCATAAGATGGCAAATAAATCATATAATTATAACATAAGAGTTGAAAATATAGTTGGAAAAGGGAAAATTGCTTTATATTTGAGCAATGTCTCCTTTTTGCACATATATTTTCAAAAGACATTAGCTGCATAGTTAACAAACAATTCTTGAATCAAGGATTCATTTCTTTTTCAATGTCATTGTTTATTAACCCTCTCCCACATCCAGCAAATCTGCAGCAGACGACCTTGAAAATGTCAACTCAAATATGGAAATTCTCTATAATTGTAGGTATAATTACTGAAAAAAGTTGAAAACATCGTGACAAAAGGAGAAATTGCTCATTTTGAGCAATTTCTACTTTTGTCAGGATGTTTTCAAAAAGTCGTCTGCTGCAGATGTGCAAAATGCGTCTATAGGTGTTAAAGGGTTAAGAGAACTGCAAACAGATGCCAACACTAATCTACCTTTGTTTCAAACAGTTACTAATAAAATATATTCAAAATGTGTGGACTATGTTGGTTGCATCTACATTGATCAATTTGACAGGATGACCTAGTTTTAGACCCAACCTGACCCAGTTTCAAACAAGAACTAGACTTGATTGAAATTAATGTTCTGATGAACTTTCATGAAGATTTGATGAAAAATGAGGCATCAGTCTGGACTGTTCAAAAGCGTTTTTATAACACATGACCTGGTAACCTTATTGTTGACCCCACATGACCTTTAAGAGCTTGACATAGATCTGGTAAAGTTGATAAAATTGAATGATGAATTTCCATGAAGATCGGATAAAAATGTGGTTTAGGAAAACACATTCATCTAAGGGAGCTAACTTATGTTGAATTAAATTAAATTTGATAAAGGGTTATTTCCCTTTCATATAATTTAATCGGATATGGATACATTTTCAGCTGGATTATTCGAGAGTACTCACTCTGGCATGCGAGTACATTATATTACACCATAGCTTAGTTACTACTATATGTATTGCAGTGAAACCTTCTACAAGACTTCCAAACCATAATAATCAAGTTAGGTAACTTTTTGTCTAATATAAATATAACTATCACTTTTGATTTGTTTACAGTCACATTTGGTTTGATAGATAAAGGTTCACAAAATACCCTTAAAAACTATATAATACTATGTAGCAAATATTTTATCTTCAGGAGCAAGTGTGTGAAAACAATGCCATGTATAAATGCGTTAACAAATTATTTGAATAAAAGAAAAGAAATGGAAAAACACATTGCTTTAAATGGTGACAATTTAGAATTTCATAACCGGAAATGGGCAAATTTTATTAACTAAATGTATTTAAACTGCTATTTATTTTTTAAAATCCTTAAAATATCCAACTGAGAAAACATTTTTTCCATCTTCTACTCGAGCTGTTACCTTTTATCTATCGATCTTCTATACTTTCTATCTTTTTTCTACTTCTCAAAACTGTCAGAAAACTGTCAGCCTTTAATTCCTTAAAAAAATGTTTGCGCCAAATAATTATGTTAGTTTTTTGATGTTTTGTTTCCTGTCCTTTATCTTGTTTTTCTCTATTCTTTCTTCTTGTTTATTTTTTTAAAGAATCGTATTTAAAAAGGAAATGCACAAATAACAAATTATTGAGTGTTTGTAAAACACAAAAACAAATAATTTATAATGATTTGTTTTTTTGAAGAAAAGTTAAAAAAAGAAAAAATGTATAAAACGTAACAAACGAAAATAATTTAATTTAATGCATTTACTGTTTTAATGTATAATATGTACCTGTTTGTAAATCATACATGAAATAGCTATGTAAATATTTGGTGCGAATAAAATATATTATTGAAAAAAAAAAAAAAAAAAAAAAAGTTTTATATTATAAAAATTATGGCCCTTTTTTTAACTTAGAAATTCCGGTTAAAGTTTTGCTTGCACCTACCTACATTAAGAGTCCATATCTCGGTAACTACTTGATGCATTGTGTTCTACAACCCTTCCAAACCATCACATCTATGTAAATAATCAAGTAAAATAACTACATCTCCCATATAATTCAACTTTTAATTATGGCCCTTTAATATTTGACTTAGTAATTCTGGACAACCCTTGTTTATTATACAATATAAGTTAAACTGGACATTTTTAAAACAATCTTACATTTACCTATGATGGTTTACATTTCCATGTAGTTTTAATAAAATCAATCAAACCATACCTTAGATATGATTTTGAAGGGGTGGACAAATGGAAAAAGCCAAACCAATATCGCTTGAGGCATTGGCGGCAGATAAAAAATTGTCTGCTACAGTGATATGATAAGCCATTTGTATCAACAAAAAGGTTAAACCCTTAACCCTTTCCCTCATACGACAATTCTGCAGCAGACGACTTTGAACATATTTTGTCAAAACGTAGAAAATCTCCATAGTTGAATGGATAACCTATGACAAAAAGTGGACAACATGGTGGCAAAAGGAGAAATTGCACGTTTTGAGCAATTTCTTCTTTTGTCACTATGTGTTCAAAAAACTGCAGAGGCGTCAGAAAGCGTCTATATGAGGGAAAGGGTTAACCACTTGCATGTACATTATGATATATTAGTGGTAGAGGACTTTTGATATTTTATGGCAAATCAAGAAATTGCTCAACAAATTTCATATTGCCACCAAGTTTTTTTAACCCTTTCCCTCATACAACAATTCTCGCCGGAGCGAGTAGTAAAGCTCTCATATTCTTCGAATAGTCGAGCTAAAAAAGGGGAAAAACAAAAACAGGGCACACCATCAGATGCCATGAAACTCTTCTAATCAACAATGAAACATATCCCTTTGTGAAATATGAGAAGCAAAGGCAACTGGAAAACTTTACCCTTTTTAATCTTTCATACAACAAGTCTGCAACATGCGACTTTGAAAACATGGAGGGAAACTTATAGAAACTGTCTATACAGTGTAATTAATTGAAAAGAGTGGAAAATATTTTGGCAAAAGGAGAAACTGTGCATTAACCCTTTCCCTCATACGACAATTCTACAGCAGACGACTTTGAACATATTTTGTCAAAACATAGAAAATCTCCATAATTGAATGGATAACCTATGACAAAAAGTGGAAAACATTGTGGCAAAAGGAGATATTGCACGTTTTGTCCAATTTCTTCTTTTGTCACTATGTTTTCAAAAAGCCGTCTGCTGCAGAGGTGTCAGAAAGCGTCTATATGAGGGAAAGGGTTAACTCGATTCAATTAGTACACCTTTCTATAGGGATTTTCCGAATAAATATTTTTCCCTAGAATATTATCAAAGTTGTCCTCTGCAAATTGGTTGTGAGTATGAAAGGTTTTATAGGTTTTATAGTTAAAGCTCATTACTGTATGTCTGAGACTGATGGGATGCACAGAGTTTTTTATGTGGAAATCCTTTTATCTCCCGGACAATGTGTTCATTTCGATGTCACAAATCTGGCCATAATCAGTCCCAGTGACTGTAAAAGTGTAATTATCGTTTAATATACAGTAAACCCCCCCCCCCCCCCCCCCCTACCTGTGGGAACCACTGCCCTCTTTCACCCTTTCCCTCGTACGACAATTCAGCAGCAGACGACTTTGAACATATTTTGTCAAATATTAGAAAATCTCTATAATTGAATGGACAACCTATGACTAAAAGTGGAAAACATTGTGGCAAAAGGAGAAATTGCTCGCTTTGAGCAATTTCTTCTTTTGTCACTATGTGTTCAAAAAGCCGTCTGCTGCAGAGCCGTCAGAAAGCGTCTATATGAGGGAAAGGGTTAATTAAATGGATAACCTATGACTGAAAGTGGAAAACATTGTGGCAAAAGGAGAAATTGCTTGTTTTGAGCAATTTCTTCTTTTGTCACTATGTTTTCAAAATACTGTCTGCTGCAGGTGTCAGAAAGCGTCAATATGAGGGAAAGAGTTAAATTTACAAAACAGTTTCATTGAGACGTTTCTATCGAGTACCCGTAACATAAGTTGAGATATTGTGGTGCAAAGACAGTTTTATAAAGCTACACCTCTTAACCCTTTCCCTCATAAAGCTGTTTTCGGACGCCTCTGCAGCAGACGGCTTTATAGGTTATCCGTTTGATCATAGTGATTTTCTATGTTTTGACAAAATGCTTTGAAAGTCGTCTGCTGCAGAATTGTCGTATGAGGGAAAGGGTTAAATATTAGTAAATACTATTAAATGGATTATTATAAATTGGCAATTATTAAATCAGTTTTGCCTCAACCCTTTCCCACATACAACAAATCTGCAGCAGACAACTTTGAAAACATTTAGCCAAAAATATGGAAACTCTCTATAAATGAAAGAACAATTATCTGTATTTATTTAAGTAGTATATATCATTGTGGCAAATGAGAAATTGCCCATTTTTGCCACAATGTTTTCAAAAGTAAACTGCTGCAGAGAGTCTGTATGTGGGAAAGGGTTAGGTTTGAAATTTGTGACTAAGAATTGTCAGACACTCAGTGTATTTTAACCGTTTCCGACATAAAGACGCATTTTGATGCATATGCAGTAGACGACTTTTGAAAACTTTGTGACAAAAGGAGAAATTGCTCAATATGAGCAATTTCTCCTTTTTGCACAATGTTTTCAACTTTTTTCGGTAATCATACCTACAATTATAGAGGTTTTCCATATTTTTGAATTGACATATTCAGTCGTCTGCTGCAGTTTTGTTTACTCATGACATAGAGAAATTTGTTAAAATATCATATTTCGAAATAACAGTCAGTAATCCATTTGATTCAGTCTAACTAAAGTTTGTAGCAGACAGGAAGCATTTATCTTGCTGGAAGCGCAGTCTGTCATCGTCTATATTATTTGTTATTGACTAGTTTTAGAAGGCAATATTGAGTCTCTGTGATAATTACGCAATTCTTGACAGGAAAATCAATCTTATCAATTATTAACCAAAAACACTTTCTGACGCCTTTGCAGTAGACGAATTTTGATAATAATGTGGCGAAAGGAGAACTGATCATAATGAGAAATTTCTTCTTTTGCCACAATAATTCCAACTTTCCTATAAATTATCCTTTTATTTATAGATATTTTTCATTTTTTTTGCCGAGATATTTTTGAAGTCATTTGCTGCATATTTGTTTTATGCTGAGAAGGGTTTAGAACATAATGTGAAACTATATTTAGAACCATTGGACCAAAAGATAATGTCTGGTTGACTTTTTCACATGTGAATAGGCTCTCTTATATGAACTGGAAGAACCTTTTGTCTCATAGATTATTAAGTTAATTAACCCCCCTTTCCCTCATAGAGATGCTTTCTGACGCCTCTGCAGCAGACGGCTTTTTGAAAACATAGTGACAAAAGAAGAAATTCCTCAAAACGAGCAATTTCTCCTTTTGCCACAATGTTTTCCACTTTTAGTCATTGGTTATCCATTCAATTATAGAGATTTTCTATTTTTTGACAAAATATATTCAAAGTTGTCTGTTGCAGAATTGTCGTATGAGGGAAAGGGTTAAAACATGTGAGCCATGTCTGGGGACTTGGGTGTCTTATTGCAACTGCACACACATTGTCTCACATCACACATTGTCACACACATTGTCACACATTTTCTCACATCACACATTGTCAACTCATACGACAATTCCGCAGCAGACAACTTTGAACATAATTTGTCAAAAAATGTTTTCAAAAAGCCGTCTGCTGCAGAGGCGTCAGAAAGCGTCTATATGAGGGAAAGGGTTAAACTTTATTTTAGGGTGTATAATTAACTCAGTACAAGAGGCCCTGAGTGGCACTCCAATGCCATTAGGCAAAAAATAAATCACTATAGCCATATAAGGCAAAACAGCCGCGAACCAGTTTGGGAGGAGAAGAATTTCAGTTTCCAAGGAAACCAGAATTTTGCATGTATCCCCCAAACCAAATGAAAGAATTTAGGAGGGAACATTGAGGATGCTACCAATGAAGCTTCATCCCAATTGGCCAAGTGGTTACAGAGTAGAAGTTGTTTGAAGCCGAAAGTTAACGCACATACAGACGAACACATCCATGACAGACAATTTGCCATGACTTAAATTAAGCTTGACTGGCTTTCAGCCAATGGAGCTAATATTTAAAACCAACAGCTTTGTAGCAGCATAAATCCATGTATATTGAAGAACATCAATGAAACAAGAGGGCCATGATAGCCCTGCATCGCTCACCTGAATACATTTACTCTAGAAATTAAGGTTGGGAATTACTGGAATCTGGTACCATTAATTAGCTACCATATAACTATATAATGTTTTAATCAGTTGAAAACTGCTTGAAAATCATGGTAGAGGGTTATCCAAGAAATTCTTGAAATCAATACTGAAGATTTTCATAGTTTAAGGGAAAGTAACCCCAGCTTTCTGCCATAATGTAGCTAATAAAAACTAACAGCTGTGTAGCAGCATAAATCCATGTATATTGAAGATATCAAAGAAACAAGAGCGCCATGATGGCCCTGCATCGCTCACCTGATTACTTTTGCTCTAGAATTTAAGGTTGGGAAATTACTGGAACCTCAGGTTCAATTAATATGCTACTATGTCTTGACCAATTGAAAACTGCTTGAAAATCATGGTAGAGGGTCATCCAAGAAATCCTTGAAATCAATTCTGCAGTATCACAGAAGATTTTCTCAAAGTTAAAGGGAAAGTAACCCAAGCCTCCGAGAGTCCAAGCAATCTAGATAGTGAACATGAAATCAGTACCTTGTACAAGGAATAAATGAAAGCTTAATATAGAAACACTCTAAACAATATTGTGTGAAAAGAAGAAAATGCTGCTTTCCTGAAATATTTTCATGAATCGGTTACAGAATAATGTAAATGCTGCCTTGTCATAGGAAGGATTAACCAGATCAAACATACAACAAATCTGCAGTAGAAGACTTCGTAAACATTTTGACGCAATAGCAGCAGACGACTTTTGAAAACATTGTGGCCAAAGGTGAAATTACTCATGATGAGCAATTTCTCCTTTGGCCACAATGTTTTTAACTTAATGAAACAATTAAGCTATCTTTTATAAAGATTTTTCAGGTTTTCGTCACTATGTTTTCAAAGTCGTATGCTGCAGATTTGTTGCATGTGGGAAAGGGTCAACAAGAGAACTTGTCAAACATCATGCCTGCCTGAGCGTCGCGTTGTTAGTAACATGATCAAGGTCATCTACTTGGTCATGTCCACCTCCCTGCTGAATTTGAAGACATTAACCCTTTCCTCATACAACAATTCTGCAGCAGACGACTTTGAACTTATTTTATCAAAACATCTCCATAGTTGAATGGATAACCTATGACAAAAAGTGGAAAACATTGTGGCAAAAGGAGAAATTGCACATTTTGTGCAATTTCTTCTTTTGTCACTATGTTTTCAAAAGGCCGTCTGCTCCAGGCGTCAGAAAGCGTCTATATGAGGGTAAGGGTTAAGGCTCAAGCAGTCTGCAGTTATCAATTAGACATTTTTTTTGTATTTAAGGTCACTGTATTTGTGACTGTAACCTTGACCTTTGAACAGATTACCTCAACATTGTTATGGGTCATCTACTGGTTATGCCATATACCTCCCTGCAAAGTTTCAGTTCTGTGAGCCCAAGCATTATCCAGTTACCAGTCAGATAAGCTTTGGTCTACAGACAGACCAGACCAACTGATATGTTCAAAGCAATATTCCCACTTTTCTTTGAAGGGGCGCATAAGTAAATATAACTATGGAATAACGATGCAAACGTTGTAGCAAAAGTAGAATTGAGCAATTTCGGTTTTTATCACAATTAATTTAGAAGTCTATTGCTACAGATTTGTCAAAATACATTTGCATGTGGGAATCTTTTTAAATAAAAGGCAAATAAGAGACTATAAGAGACTGTATGAGACTATAAGAGACTTCAGAGACTGTAACAGACTACAAGAGACTATTAGAGACTATAAGAGACTTTAAGAGACTATAAGAGACTGTTCGAGACTCAGAGACTATAAGAGACTATACAAGACTGCAAGAGACTATGCAATACTGCAAGAGACTATAAGAGACTATAAGAGACTATAAGAGAATGTAAGAGACTATAAGAGACTATTAAAGACTGTAAGAGACTTACCCATTCACAGTATGAGTCCCAACAGGAATCCCATGTATACATAATGTCAACCGGTCATGTGACCTCTATAGGCCAATCATCCAATGGTGTCTTTAGTCCAATTAGCTTTCTTGTGGTCTAATCATGTGACTTCTTTTCTGACCAATAACTTTTTTTCGATAATGTTATTCACAAACAACCTTATGACCACTTGGTTCACATACGACAATTAAAATTGTTATTAAAGTTCCAAATGATTTTTACATTTACAAATCCACGTAAATGATCTTAGACCGTTTAATCCAAGTTTAAAATCATACGGGCATCAGCTCATGTCCCTTATCATGATGTAATCAAAACAATATCAGACTGGTAAGTTTGAGTTCTGATAATAGGAATCTGTCATCACATAATTATACACATTTTAATATCTTTTCAAATCATCCACATCAAACAAAACAGAATTGTATCTTCCAGACAGTTTTTAAGTTTTAGTTGTTTTAATACGAATCCGTCATCACATACAACCCCGGCAAACAATTAACTTTTTATTCCATTCATTCACATCAAACAATTCAGAATTGTATCTTCCAGACAATCCAAATGTCACGGTAAGTAATCTTTCAACGCGGCAGAGTCAGGGAAGGCTGACATTTCAATTTTAATAATATAATAGTCCATGGTAACATTTGCAATGTTCAAACTGTCTGTTAGACAGCGTTCCATAATTAAATCATGTATGTGTCTATAATGAGAGTTCTCTTAAGGTCCCATGGTTACAGCCCCTATATTAGATACAAGAACATTACAATTTATTCCTTCTGCAAGGTTATAATTGACATTTTCAACTTATACTTAACCCTTTACCTCATATGACAATTCTGCAGCAGACAACTTTGAACATATATTGTAAAAAAATTGAAAATCTCATTAATTGAATGAATAACCTATGTCAAAAGTAGAAATTGCACGTTTTGTGCAATTTCTTCTTTTGTCACTATGTTTTCAAAAAGCCGTCTACTGCAGAGGCGTCAGAAAACATCTACATGAGGGAAAGGGTTACAGTCCCTATATTAGATACAAGAACATTACAATTTATTGCTTCTGCAAGGTTATAATTGACATTTTCAACTTTTACTTAACCCTTTCCATCATACGACAATTCTGCAGCAGACGACTTTGAACATATTTTGTAAAAACATAGAATATCTTTTACTTAACTCTTTCCCTCATACAGACACTTTTTGACACATCTGTTGCAGAGGACTTATGATAACATTGTGACAAAAGGAGATTATATTCTTTAGAATGAGTAATTTCCCGTTTTAGCACAAAATTATCAAAAGTCACCGTATAATAATAATACTATCATTTATAGAGATTTTCTATATTTTTCTGTGGATGTTTTCAAAGTTGCTTGCTGCAGATTTCTAGCAGTGGAAAAGGGTTGAAATACATCAGAAGATATTGAAAATAAGATGTTTTTATCGAAAGAAGGAGAACAATCTGGTGCCAAGGCCATATAAGGAAGCGCTGCCTCTGAGAAATTATTAACCCTTTCCCACATGAAATAAATCTGCAGCATACTATTTGGAAATTATGTAGGCATTAATCCTTTCCCTCATATAGACGCTTTCTGACGCCTCTGCAGCAGATGGCTTTTTGAAAACATGGCCAGTCACAAAAGAAGAAATTGCTCAAAACAAGCAATTCCTCCTTTTGCCACAATGTTTTCCACTTTTAGTCATAGGTTATCCATTCAATTACAGAGATTTTCTATTTTCTGACAGAATATGTTCAAAGTCGTCTGCTGCAGAATTGTCGTATGAGGGAAAGGGTTAATAAGGAAAATGTCTATAAATAAAACTCTAGTCACTGAAAAGAGTTGAAAAAATTAAGTCAAAATTTAGAATTGCTCATGAATAACAAGTTTATCCTTCATCAAAATGCATCTGGAAAGGGTTTAATTGGTAAAAATCACTTCTAAGAATTCATACAACAGAACCTGTAATTCTGATCAAGTTTTGCATTGATTTTACTATTTTCTCTCACCACAGATTACAGAGCTATATGCCATTAATTTCTCTTTTCTTGTATAATCCTTCAGCCCCACATGCAGATGAATGCTGCAGCATGACTGCAGCAGACTGTTAACCCTTTCCCTCATACGACAATTCTGCAGCAGATGACTTTGAACATATTTTGTCAACAAGAGGGCCATGATGGCCCTGGAATCGCTCACCTGTTGTTTTTTTTTCACTTTAGCTATATAAGCCCCGCCCCCTGGCAGCCATAGTTTCCGACCAATCAACTTGGCTTGAAGGAATCTGATAAAGGGTCACCCTAGGAACATTTCTACAAAATTATTTAAAAATCAGCCTGACACTTTCGGAGGAGAAGATTTTTTAAGTTTTCACTTTGACCATATAAGGCAAAAAAGCCCCGCCCCCTGGCTGCCATGTTTTTCGACCAATCAACATGGCTTGAAGGAATCTGATAGAGGGTCACCCAAGGAACATTTCTAGAAAATTATTTGAAAATCGGCCCGACACTTATGGAGAAGAAGATTTTTTAAGTTTTCACTATAGCCATAAAAGGCAAAATAGCCCCGCCCCCTGGCGGCCATGCTTTTTGACCAATCAACATGGCTTGAAGGAATCTGATAGAGGATCACCCAAGGAACATTTCTACAGAATTATTTGAAAATCGGCCTGACACTTTTGGAGGAGAAGATTTTTTAAGTTTTCACTATAGCCATAAAAGGCAAAATAGCCCCGCCCCCTGGCGGCCATGCTTTTTGACCAATCAACATGGCTTGAAGGAATCTGATAGAGGATCACCCAAGGAACATTTCTACAGAATTATTTAAAAATCGGCCTGACACTTTTGGAGGAGAAGTTTTTTTAAGTTTGCACTATAGCCTAATAAGGCAAAATTTGGGAAAGGTAGAAATTGATATAGTAATTTCACATTTATTTCATCAGTGGCATTGATTTATTTTTATTTCTTCTTAACCCTTTCCTTCATACGAAAGTTTTGCAGCCGATGACTTTGTCAAAACATAGAAAATCTCCATAATTGAATGGTTAACCTATAACTTAAAGTGGGAAAACATTGTGTCAAAAGGAGAAACTGCTCGTTTTGAGCAATTTCTTCATTTGTTACTTTGTTTTCAAAAAGCTGTCTGCTGCAGAGGTGTCAGAAAGCGTCTATATGAGAGAAAGGGTTAATTTATGCTGTTTTCAATATTATTTCAGTTATATGATGGGGACAGTTCCCTTATTCATGACCTCTGGGTAAACAAATCAGTACTAAGCTAGGAATTGCCTTGCCCAAGGGCACTCCACCATTACTGACACGACTTGGGATCAATTAACTGATTGATTGATTGGTGTTTTACGCCGCTTTCAACAGTTTTTCAGTTATATCAAAGCATTTCCTGTAAGTTACCAGTACTTCTGGTCCATTTATCCTGACACCAGCAAGTCAGTCTCAATGCTATTCTCACAATTATACAGCGCAAAGGAGGGCAGCCATTACTATCATTGGTGTGACCAAGTCAGGGAGCAAATCTGCGACGTCCCACAACCGAGGCCAACGCTCTACCACTACACTGCGACTGGGGATTGATCTTTTGCTCATAATATTGTATATATGTGTATAATGGTGAAGATTCACTCATTATCTGTTGCTGCAAATTTCCAGGAAGAGAACCAATTACAGGATCAGCATGTAATTTGCATTTAAATAGAGAATAACGGAATAACTCTCTTCTGTAACACCTATATCTAGGGAACAGAAATTAGCCCTATCGATGCAGAAATCTTCTAACCCTTTCCCTCATATAGACGCTTTCTGACGCCTCTGCAACAGACGGCTTTTTGAAAACAGTGACAAAAGAAGAAATTGCTCAAAACAAGTAATTTCTCATTTTTCCACTTTTAGTCCAATATAGAGATTTTCTATTATTTGACAAAATATGTTCAAGGTCGTCTGCTGCAGAATTGTCGTATTAGGGAAAAGGTTAACACATCGAAGTGTTTTTTTGCAAACATTATGATTGTTAACCCTTTCCCACATATAGACTGTGCTCTAATAAATCATGTGGGGAGGTCCCGAAGTTTGACTGGGCTCTAATGAATCATGTGGGGAGGTCCCAAAGTTTGACTGTGCTCTAACGAATCATGTGGGGAGGTCCCAAAGTTTGACTGAGCTCTAATGAATCATGTGAGGAGGTCCCAAAGTTTGACTATGCTCTAATGAATCATGTGGGAAGGTCCCAAAGTTTGACTGGGCTCTAAAGAATCATATCGGGAGGTCCCAAAATTTGACTAGGCTGTAACGAATCATGTGGGGAGGTGCCAAAGTTTAACTGGGCTCTAACGAATCATGTGGGGAGGTCCCAAAGTTTGACTGGGTTCTAAAGAATCATATCGGGAGGTCCCAAAATTTGACTAGGCTCCAACGAATCATGTGGGGAGGTGCCAAAGTTTAACTGGGCTCTTACGAATCATGTGGGGAGGTCCCAAAGTTTTACTGTGCTCTAATGAATCATGTGGGGAGGTCCCAAAGTTTTATTGTGCTCTAATGAATCATGTGGGGAGGTCCCAAAGTTTTACTGTGCTCTAATGAATCATGTGGGGAGGTCCCAAAGTTTTACTGTGCTCTAATGAATCATGTGGGGAGGTCCCAAAGTTTAACTGGACTCTAAAGAATCATGTGGGGAGGTCCCAAAGTTTTACTGTGCTCTAATGAATCATGTGGGGAGGTCCCAAAGTTTAACTGTGCTCTAAAGAATCATGTGGGGAGGTCCCAAAGTTTGACTGGACTCTAAAGAATCATGTGGGGAGGTCCCAAAGTTTGACTGGGCTCTAACGAATCATGTGGGGAGGTCCCAAAGTTTGACTGTGCTCTACTGAATCATGTGGGGAGGTCCCAGAGTTTAACTGGGCTCTAAAGAATCATGGGGGGGGGGGGGGGGGGGTCCCAAAGTTTAACTGGGCTCTAAAGGATCATGTGGGGAGGTCCCAAAGTTTTACTGTGCTCTAATGAATCATGTGGGGAGGTCCCAAAGTTTAACTGTGCTCTAAAAAATCATGTGGGGAGGTCCCAAAGTTTGACTGGACTCTAAAGAATCATGTGGGGAGGTCCCAAAGTTTGACTGGGCTCTAACGAATCATGTGGGGAGGTCCCAAATTTTGACTGTGCTCTAATGAATCATGTGGGGAGGTCACAGAGTTTAACTGGGCTCTAAAGAATCATGCGGGGAGGTCACAAAGTTTAACTGGGCTCTAAAGAATCATGTGGGGAGGTCCCAAAGTTTGACTGTGCTCTAATGAATCAATCGGGGAGGTCCCAACGTTTAACTGGGCTCTAAAGAATCATGTGGGGAGGTCCCAAAGTTTGACTGGACTCTAAAGAATCATGTGGGGAAGTCCCAAAGTTCAACTTGGCTCTAACGAATCATGTGGGGAGGTCTTAAAGTTTAACTGGGCTCTAATGAATCATGTGGGGAGGTCTTAAAGTTTAACTGGGCTCTAAAGAATCATGCGGGGAGGTCCCAAAGTTTTACTGTGCTCTCATGAATCATGTGGGGAGGTCTTAAAGTTTGACTGGGCTCTAAAGAATCATGTGGGGAGGTCCCAAAGTTTGACTGTGCTCTAATGAATCATGCGGGGAGGTCCCAATGTTTAACTGGGCTCTAAAGAATCATGTGGGGGAGGTCCCAAAGTTTGACTGGACTCTAAAGAATTATGTGGGGAGGTCCCAAAGTTCGACTTGGCTCTAACGAATCATGTTGGGAGGTCCCAAAGTTTGACTGGGCTCTAAAGAATCATGCGGGGAGGTCCCAAAGTTTGACTGGGCTCTAATGAATCATGTGGGGAGGTCCCAAAGTTCGACTTGGCTCTAACGAATCATGTGGGGAGGTCCCAAAGTTTAACTGGGCTCTAAAGAATCATGCGGGGAGGTCCCAAAGTTTGACTGGGCTCTAATGAATCATGTGGGGAGGTCTTAAAGTTTGACTAGGCTCTAACGAATCATGTGGGGAGGTCCCAAAGTTTGACTATGCTCTAATGAATCATGTGGGGAGGTCTTAAAGTTTGACTGGGCTCTAAAGGATCATGTTGGGAGGTCCCAAAGTTCAACTGGGCTCTAACGAATCATGTGGGGAGGTCCCAAAGTTTAACTTGGCTCTAACGAATCATGTGGGGAGGTCCCAAAGTTTGACTAGGCTGTAACGAATCATGTGGGGAGGTTCCAAAGTTTGTCTGTGCTCTAATGAATCATGTGGGGAGATCCCAAAGTTTGACTGTGCTCTAATGAATCATGTGGGAAGGTCCCAAAGTTTGACTGTGCTCTAATGAATCATGTGGGGAGGTCCCAAAGTTTGACTGTGCTCTAACGAATCATGTGGGAAGGTCCCAAAGTTTGACTGTGCTCTAACGAATCATGTGGGAAAGTCCCAAAGTTTGACTGTGCTCTAATGAATCATGTGGGGAGATCCAAAAGTTTAACTGGACTCTAATGAATCATGTGGGGAGGTCCAAAAGTTTAACTGGACTCTAATGAATCATGTGGGGAGGTCCCAAAGTTTAACTGGACTCCAATGAATCATGTGGGGAGGTCCCAAAGTTTGACTGGGCTCTAATGAATCATGTGGGAAGGTCCCAAAGTTTAACTGGGCTCTAATGAATCATGTGGGGAGGTCCCAAAGTTTGACTAGGCTCTAATGAATCATGTGGGGAGGTCCCAAAGTTTGACTGGGCTCTAATGAATCATGTGGAGAGGTCCCAATGTTTGACTGGGCTCTAATGAATCATGTGGGGAGGTCCCAAAGTTTGACTGGGCTCTAAAGAATCATGTGGAGAGGTCCCAATGTTTGACTGGGCTCTAATGAATCATGTGGGGAGGTCCCAAAGTTTGACTAGGCTCTAATGAATCATGTGGGGAGCTCCCAAAGTTTGACTGGGCTCTAACGAATCATACACAATTTATTATTTTGCCATTATGTTTTCAAAACGCTGTCTGCTGCAGAGGTGTCAGAAAGTGTCTGTTAGAAAGGGTTAAACCAGATTTCTGAGGTAATAATTAATTCTTTCCCTCATATAGACGCTTTCTGACACCTCTGCAGCTGACGGCTTTTTGAAAGCTTGGTGACAAAAGAAGAAATTGCTCAAAACAAGCAATATCTCCATTTTTCAACTCTATTCAATTATTGTTCTTTCAATTGAAGGGAGTTTCCCATTTTTTTTTCGGGTATGTTTTCAAAATTGTCTGCTGCAGAGATTTCATATGTGGGAAAGGGTTAACTCAAGTATCAGTCAAGGAGGAACCACCTGATTGCAAAAGTAGCTGGGCGGGCCATAGGTGAAAATGGACGGGGAAATGTGAAATACCCCACATGCTACACTGCCAAATTGTTTTGGCCATAAAACATACAAAACCCATTATATGTATAGATAAATCCTTTAATCCTTTCCCACAAGCAGCAACTTTAAAAACATCTGGCAAATAATATGAAATATCTCTATAGTTGAAAGTTAAACTGTTGAATAGATTGATTGATTGATGGGGTTTAATGCCGTTTTTAACAATTCATCAGTCATATCACGGCAGCCAGTTCACCTACACATGTGTATCCTGGTTTTCTCAAACCAGTACTCCACACAACAATCTTCCCAAGCAACTGGCTGCTTTTCCATATAGACTTAGCCCATTGTTGGAAGACGAATGACGCATGTCGCAATGACTTTTGTCAAACGTCGGAAAGAAAGTAGGCCGAGCCGGGATTCGAACTCACAACCCCTGGATTGACAGCCCGCGTCGTTACCTGACTGAGGTACCGGGAATCGACAAAACTGTTGAATAGAGTAGAAAGAATGTTACAGACGGAGAAATTCTATTTTTACTACAATTCTTTCAAAATTCATTTGCTGCAAAATGCATCAAAATGCATCTGCAAGTGGGAAAGTTTAATAGGTAATCATGACAATGATCCTACCCTTTCCCTTATACAACAATTCTGCAGCAGACGCATTTAAAAACATATAGACAAAAGTCTGAAAATCTCAATAAATGAGTGTTAAAATTAAATAGAGTTAAAAACATGGTGACAAAAGGAGAAATTGCTTGTTTTGAGCAATTTCTTCTTTAGTCGCCATGTTTTCAAAAAGCCGTCTGCTGCAGAGGCATCAGAAAGCATCTATATGAGGGAAAGGGTTAAAACAAAGCTATATAGAATACTAAGTCTTGCCATTTTACATTCTTACAACTTAATAATATATATAGGATCTGACATGAGTTGTCATTTCATATAAAGTTTTATTAAACGAGTTCAAGATTTTTTGTTATTAAGCGAGCCTCTGGCGAGCTTAATAACAAATATCTTGTACGAGTTTAATAAAACTGTTTATGAAATGACAACGAATGTCAGATTCTTTTTATCACATGACGAAACACACACAGAAAATCGGGTTTTCCAAAGCTATTTTAATTTCGTCAGTAAACCGTATAACAATGCCACAAATAATTATTCCGAGGTGATATTCAGCTTAGTTTATTAAAAGGTATAATAAATAACACTCATGAGATATTATATTTATCACATAAAGTGACTTGTGAGGCGTATTTCGATAAAAAAGTACTTAACGTTTACAATATTTCTAGATGAAATTTACAGGTTTTGGCGCCAAACTGACTAACGTATGACGTCAAAATGATGACGTGACGTCATGTTTTCCTAGTATTAGGTCATGTTATATTACACACGTTGTATATAAAGAAATACGTAATGGGTATATTACATGGGATACAAGCATTGTCATGTGATAAAATATTATATAATCAATCTTAAGATCTCTGCTGTCTGAATACTTTTAAAAGCAGTAATATGCGTCTAGTGAAAAGGGAGATGCCACGTTTAACCCTTTCCCTCATATAGACGCTTTCTGACGCCTCTGCAGCAGACAGCTTTTTGAAAACATTATTATAAGTAACAAATTTTGCCACAATGTTTTCCACTTTTAGTCATAGGTTATCCATTCAATTATAGAGATTTTCTATTTTTTGACAAAATATGTTCAAATTCGTCTGCTGCAGAATTAAATGTCGTATGATGGAAAAGGTTAAACCCTCTCCCACTAGATTCTTACCAAAGACCTTTGGTTGATTGATTGATTGTTTGGTGTTTTACGCCGCTTTCAACAATTATTTTAGTTATAACACTGCATTTCCTGTGTAAGTTACCAGTACTACTGGTCCGTTTCTCCTGACACCAGCCAGCCAGTCGTAATGTTAATCCTACAACCCTGAGAGCCATGGAGGGCAGCCATTACTACCAAGTCTTTGTAATGACCGGGCCGGGAATCGAAACCACGACCTCCCACACTCAAGGAGGACGCTCTACCACTACACCACCGAGGCGGTCCAAAGACTTTTGGGTGAAATTTTGTTCAAAACTTCACAATCATTTAAATCAGATCAGACCAAATGTTTTTGCTCTGCATATATCAATGTTGACCCTAAATAATCATGCGTTACTGCCTATTTTTCTGTCCAGGGAAATCCATCAGTTCTGCTATCAAAATGGTAACTAAATGCATAGGGAACATTCGGCCATATCACTGCCCTCTATCTTGTTCATTGATATGGGTTATGAATTTGTAGGCCACAATGAGCCTTTGCTACTGCACTGAAGTTCAGGTCATGTTTTAATGAGATTGGATTAAGTTCATTTACTCGTTTACTTCTAATGAGAGTATGAAATGTCTAATGGTTAGGGGTCTCTTATAGATGCTTTCTGACGCCTCTGCAGCAGACGGCTTTTTGAAAACATGGCAACAAAATGAGCAATTTCTCCTCTTGTCACCAAGTTTACAACTCTATTTAGTTATTGTTCTTTCATTTAAAGTGATTTTATGTGCTTTTGCCTAGACGTTTTCAAAGTCGTCTGGTGCAGATTTGTTGTATGTGGGAAAAGGGTTAAAGTTTTGTATGCTAATATTGAAGACTTTGGCAAGCTTGTATGCTGCACTGCGAGTTGTAGTCACACCTGCGTCTTCCCTGTCTACATATATGTCTAAAATAGCTCTTTATGCACCTTCTGACAAAGAACTAGACGTGTATCTCCAATGGATTTACACAAGCACACCTTTTATGGATGGCTAGAAGATCCCTTTATTGCTTGACACAGCTCAAATAATTCTCACAGGGGAGATAATTGGAATTTTTAATTAAGAGATTGATAGCCTAATTCAACGCAAAATGCAAATTTCTATGCCTTAGATTCCTTAATATTGTCAGCTTGCTAAAGCAAATGAGCACATTTTATTCCCTTTCCCATACAAAACAAATCTGCAACAGACTACTTAAAAAGGTATAGACAAAAATAATGAAAATCGCTATAAAATTTATAAATCAAATAAAATTATTATTAAATAGAGTTGAAAACATATTGTGGTAACCTTTTGCAGCAATGCTTTCCAAAGTTGTCTGCTGTACTCGTGTCAAAAAATGTCTGCCTGAGGGAAACTTAAAAGTATGTGTATAATCTTCTAGATCATATCAGGGACGTAGACATCTACATCCCCTGATCATATGGCTGCAAATCAAGATGTAAATCTCCATTTCATCCGGGAAAAGGAATCCACAATGGCCGAGTGGTTTAGTGTCGGGGGGAAATTTATGACCCAACATCCCGGATTCGATCCCCAGTCGTGGCAGAGTGCCCTTTAAGGCAAGGCACATTTTCTAGCCTAGTACTTGATGTTAACCCAGGGATCATGAATAAATGAACTGTCGCAATGATGTAACTGAAGTAATGTTCAAAATGGCGTAAAACAACAATTTTTTTTTTAAATAATCATGAAAATTGTTCATTTATGAGCAATTTCTCCTTCTTCCAAAATGTTTTTAAAAGTCTGCTGCAGATGGGTCCTAATATTGGAAGAGTTAAGGACATAAGCACCAGAAAGGATGATAATGTTTCCTGTAGATAAAAACACTTATCTCAATAAATACACTGTCAGGTAAGATTATCCGAGTGGTTTACCTTTTTTATGTCTTCTGCCAAAATTCAAAACACCATGGATATAACAAAATTCTAATCTTAACCCTTTCCCTCATATAGACGCTTTCTGACGCCTCTGCAGCAGACGGCTTTTTGAAAACATAGTGACAAAAGATGTTCGAAGTTGTCTGCTGCAGAATTGTCATATGAGGGAAAGGGTTAATCCTTTCCAGCATGTAGCATATTTTGGTGCATGATCTAGTACAGCAGACAGCCTTTGAAAACAACGAGATAAATCCAAAAGTTACTCATAATGTGAGCATTAGGAAAATGATACCTTCAGATTAACCCTTTCCCTCATACGACAATTCTGCAGCAGACGACTATGTTTTCAAAAAGCTGTCTGCTGCAGAGGCGTCTGAAAGCGCCTATATGAGGGAAAGGGTTAATGTGTGATGAATTTTGAAGTTTGAGCATTTTTCCCACTTTATGAAGATGCAGCAACTAAATCTTCGAAGAATTTTAAAAGAGGACCACCAAAGGAACATCCCTGTGAAGTTTCTTTGAAATTGGTGGATTGGTTAAAGACTGATGACTGCATGACTGACGCTGGATGGACAGCAGTCTGGACTGACGGATGACAAACAAAGTGATCATAATAAACCAAAAGTCGTCTGCTGCAGATACCTCAAAACAGATGACATATTTCTCAACCCTGGCGTATTTATTTTATAGAATTTGTTTTCTTTATGGTGTTTGTGTTTTTCATGGTGCAAACATCAATTGTATAGTGACATTGGTTATTTCATATAACTGAATGATGACATTTGATATCATTCAAGCCACTGATATTCTCCCAAAGTAAATAAGAGATCTTATCATCCTTTATATTTCTATGAATCCTCATTATATATACATTTATAACACAAAACGAAATCATCACATCAAAATCCCCAGTTTTACCTTATGAATGGAATAATAAAATTATAGTAATGTCTAATACATCCTATACTCTCCGTCTTTCATGTCTCTCAGTCCACAAAAAGGTAGTTCCGTAGTCGTTGGTGAGCAGACGTCCTATTACGTTGGCATTTCGCCAAATCAATAACACAGTAAGGTATATCACCAACACTGTCATAAATACCACCTCCAAATAGTGCATGGCACTGAAAGTGTTTACGTTCTGGTTGTGTTTTATTGTCACTGTTTATTTCTGTAAGACACCACTGCATATACGAGATAATAAAAGTCTTGCAAACATTTAAGGGAAAAGGAAAAACAATTATATGTAAAGACATATCATTTGAGCCTGGTAAAGGGAAAAGATACAAGATGGCTTTTGAGAACATGGCAAATCCAGATCTCAAATGTTCACATGTTGTAGTTTATATAAGATTGTTAGAAGTGTCTGTCATATTGTGTATATTCTAATAAGAGCAGATGTACCTACATTATCCAACTTGTACCTTTTCGCATACACTGAATCAGACATTACTTCCAAGCCTTGAACGTCACATCCAGTACACATTTCTTATGATTCAACTTACTATTGACATTGTAAGATTTTAATGAATGTGTATTGATGAGAAGGCTTCAATGCTACTGTGATATGAATTAAAGCATGCTGACCATTCTTAATCAATACCTGGATGACTAACTATAGTACATATTGGGCACTCAACCTATAATGAACTGCAAATCAATCATATTGAAATCAGACCAATATAGATTGCTGATCTGACAACACCGCATAAAAGGTCATCTTAAATCGACCATTTTTTTAATAACTGGTTTCTATACAATCAGAACACTGAAAAAATCATTGGTTCTCCATCTCATTTAGTTTTATGAGTTTTCTCCCCTGTTCAATACCTGACGATTTTGTAGGTGAAAACTTTGATTGGCTGATGCAAGGGTCAAACTGAGACAACCTGTAACAGGCAGTCCTCAGATTAATACAAGCTACTGCTGCTAAGTTAAGACCTGCAGATATGCAGAGATATACCTAAAGAAAATTAAAAGACGCCATAAGACAAGATTCAGCCAAAATGAATCAGCACCGTAGAAAAGAGGCATATTTCAGGTGTTTAAATCTTTAATTGAACCCCAAACCTTATATTGTGGGTTCTTAAAAGTCCTATCATGGATAACAAAGTACTCAACCAAACCCTCTGTTGTGACTATTCGTTTATAAGTACATTAGGGTTTCAATGTTAAATTAGGATTTTAATACATAAAAAATGCTGCTTATTTAGAGCTATGAGTACCCACTCCAGGAATTCCATACCAACGAAGTTATGTTTCCTTTACCAAATAAAAACTGACAACCATAGGTTTTCTAATGCACACATTCAGGACATTTTTGTTTTCAGAAAAAGGCTGGAAATGCGCTGAACGATTTCCCACATGCAAATATGCACATTGAGGCATCTGCAGCAGATGATTTTTGGAAATATTCTGGTCAAAGAAATTGCTCATCAACACTTCCTAATAATAATACTTTCATTACAATTTCATTACAATTTCATTACAATTTCAATATACTGATTTTCCATATTTTTGTAATAAACTGCAAATTTGATTTATGTGAGAAAGGTCCATAACAATGCTGTAAACTGATACCATTGGGATATCAGCCTTAACCCTTTTCAGCATAAAGTTGCATTTTTATGCATCTGCAGCAGACGCCTTTTGATGACATCAAAATGAGTAATTTCTCCTTTGCTTCAAGGTTTTCAACTCTAATTTGATGATTTTACTACTGTTTATGCAGATTTTCCACACTTTTGCTTACATTTTTTCGAAATTGTCTGCTGCAGATTTTTTGTTTGCGAGTAAGGGTTAATCCTTTCCCTCATACAACAATTCTGCAGGAGACGACTTTAACATATTTTGTCAAAAAATAGAAAATCTCTATAATTGAATGGATAACCTATGACTAAAAGTGGAAAACATTGTGGCAAAAGGAGAAATTGCTCGTTTTGAGCAATTTCTTCTTTTTTCACTATGGTTTCACAAAGCTGTCTGCTGCAGAGGCGTCAGAAAGCGTCTATAAAAGGGAAAAAGGTTAACCTTTCCCTCCAAACAGATGCATTTTGACACAGCAGATGTCTTTTTGATAACATTATGAAAACAGAAGAAATTGCTCATAAGGAGTAATTCTTTCATTTTGCCAAGACATTTTCATCTCTACTTAATAATTACACTTTTTATTAAGAGAGAAAGCGTCTATATGAGGGAAAGGGTTAAGTTCAACAGGTATTGATTGCCTTAATGGGATGGAAATCGGACCCTTCATTCTCTTTATTTTCAAGTCATAAACTCTCTATTGTCCTAAAACTTGATGGCTCTCATTACCTGACAATATTGACCTGATCCTGTCCTTTGTGCAGAGATACATTTTATCATTTTCATACATGATATGGTCCCATGATCACTCTCCTGATTTAATATAACTTAATCCTTTTCCACATACAACAATTCTGCAGCAGACGACTTTGAATTGATTGATTGATTGATTTGGGGTTTAACGCCGTTTTCAACAATTTTTCAGTCATATCACGGCGACCAGTTCACCTACTCATGCGTTTCCTGGTTTTCGCACACCAGTACAACACACAACATTTTTTCCAAGCAACTGGCTGCTTTTCCACATTGAAAACAGTCCTCCTAAAGATAGGGAGAATCTCAAAAAATGAGAGGTATAATTACTGAAAAAAAGTTGAAAACATTGTGGCAATCGTTTTGAGCAATTTCCTCTTTTGTCACAAGGTTTTCAAAAGTCGTCTGCTGCATTCGCGTCAAAATGTGGAAAATGTGGGAAAGAGTTAAATAGTTTTCAATAGTCTTTTTCTATTATACATATAAAGAATATAAGCTCCGCCCTCCGCCCTCTGGTGGCCATGTTTTTCAACATGTCAGAATATTTGAACAACAGAGGTAAAGGGTCACCCCAGGAACAAGTTGGTGCCAAATTATTTTCAAATCGACATTTTTTTTGGTCAAGAAGATTTTTAAGTTTTCGCTGGATGCATATAAGGAAAATAAGCTCCATCCCATGGCGGGCATGTTTTTCAACAGATCGTAATTTTTTCAACAATCTCAGTAGAGGGCTACCTTAAATAGTAACGCATATGCCAAATTATTTTCAATCTGGGCCACTACTTTTGTAGAAGAAGATTTTGGCCTTTACCCTCTTTCTGATGCCGCAACAACCAAAGTTCTACATATATATTCAATTCTCCGAACAATTTTTAAAGAGGACTTCCTAAGAAACATTCCTGGAGGCGACCATACGTAAGAATGATAGATTGTTTGTTGGAAATGTGAACGGATGGACAGGCGGACGGACAGCATAGTGATAGCAATAGCTCACCCCACTCAGGTAACAGATTTGTTTTCTCTAAATACAAGTGGTTGGATAAATGGCAAGCAGTTTCATTTGTTTGAACTAAGGTCAGATTGAGGTTAACGGCTTTCGCTCATACAACAATTCTCCAATTCTGCAGCAGACGACTTTGAACATATTTTGTCAAAAATTAGTAAATCTCTGTAATTGAACGGATAAACTATGACAAAAAGTGGAAAACATTGTGGCAAAAGGAGAAATTGCTTGTTTTGAGCAATTTCTTCTTTTGTCACTATGTTTTCAAAAAGCTGTCTGCTGCATAGGCGTCAGAAAGCATATATATGAGGGAAAGGGTTAATATAATTGTCAAATACTATTTCAATTGTCCTTTGTTTTCTGGTGATACAGTGCTGATTAGTGAAAGTATAATTTGAAGGAACGATTGTTTTGTTGGGGTTTTATATTGTTTTCAACATCATTTCAGTTATATCACGGCAACAGTTCACTTATTCATGATCCCTGGGTAAACAAACCAGTACTAGGCTAGGAAATATACCTTGCCCACCATGACCACAGAGCCGTGACTTGGGATTGAACCCGGGACGCCCAGTTCAAAATCCCCGAAGCTATCCAATAGGCCAAGGCGAGAGGAAAGACATGTTTCACGTTCTTTTGTGATCAAACGCTGTAAACGGCATGAACAAAATGTATATAACCGAATCCTAAATCATGACACATCAGCTACAGACAACTTTTAACCCTTTCCCTCATACGACAATTCTGCAGCAGACGACTTTGAACGTATTTTGTCAAAACATAGAACATCTCCGTAATTGAATGGATAACCTATGACAAAAAGTGGAAAACATTGTGTCAAAAGGAGAAATTGCACGTTTTGTTCAATTTCTTCTTTTGTCACTATGTTTTCAAATAGCCGTCTGCTGCAGAGGCGTCAGAGAGCGTCTATATGAGGGAAAGGGTTAAAATCATTAGTGCAGAAAGAGTAATTGCTCATGATGAACAATTTCTGATATTGTTTTGCCATATTGTTTTCTATTCTATCCAATAATTAAACTACCATATTTTTGCATATCTGTTTTCAAATTTGTCTGCTGCAGATTTGTTGTATGTGGCAAAGGATTAAATAGAGATATCTGACTGAAGTAACCAGAAGTATCACTGAAGGTGATGAATACCCCCAGCTGGTGCCTGACAATATACATATGTACGAGAAATTCAAGGGGCCATAACTCATTTAAAAATAATTCCAGTGCAACACGCCGACAATATGCACAACTAGGCTTGGTATCAATCATTCTTGTAAAGTTATATTGAATTCTGACCAAGGATTGCTGAGAAATAGTGTTCACAAGAAATGTCCTCAGACCAACGGACCGACAAACCGGCCGACTGACAAGCGTGACTCCTATATAGCCCCCATATACTATGTATCTGGGGGTATAATAAATGGAGTTCCAGGTACTTGTCTGCTGCCTGTCCTGTCATTTGATCATTAACACTTTCCCTCATACGACAATTCTGCAGCAGACTACTTTGAACGTATTTTGTCAAAACATAGAAAATCTCCATAATTGAATGGATAACCTTTTGTCAAAACATAGAAAATCTCCATAATTGAATGGATAACCTATGACAAAAAGTGGAAAACATTGTGGCAAAAGGAGAAATTGCACGTTTTGTGCAATTTCTTCTTTTGTTACTATGTTTTCAAAAAGCCGTCTGCTGCAGAAGCGTCAGAAAGTGTCTGTATGTGGGAAAGGTTTAATGAATAAACCTTAGGGCCAATATGGATGTGGATCATTCATCTGAGTCCAATTAATCTGAAAGGCTAACAAAACCTTCCCCTGGCAGCCATGTCTTAAATAATCTTGACAAAGGATCATAAAAGAAATATTTCTTTGGAGTTATTTTAGGAAAGATTGTGTAGGTTTGCACTTGAAAACCATTGAAGGGGAATAAGACCAACCAAGTAAATGCTATACTTCTTAAGGAAGATTTTAATAGAGCAGAATATTTTGGCAAAAGGTGATATTTTGCACATTATGAGCAATTTCTCCTTTTACCAAAGTGTCTTCAAAAGTTGTCGGCTACAGATGTATAAAAAAATGTTTCTTATCACTAATCTACTTCATATTATTTTACAGCCTTTGAACATAAGAAAACAAAATATACCAAGTCTGAAAATAGATCATTAACCTTCACACCTCAAGAGTGTACTTGTTTCTTTTCCAATTGACTGGAAACAACCTCAGAATTATGTTCCATTTGACAATGTTCCAAATTCCATAGAAATAGGTCTGTAAATCTGACATATATACATCAGGTATCCAAAATCTATATCAAGGGATAAAAAGGCTGCGTTTCAATTGCAGTTAAGCTGCCAACATCTTCAAAATTATAGGCAGTAATCATAAAAATCTCAATCGAGCAACAAAAAGTATTCATATCCAGGAATAACTTCCTGGACCTAGAACTGTGTCAGGTAGAAGTCTATTTTCAGGTGGAATGTTCATTCATGGCTTGCGATGATTGATATTCATTTTTGTGATATACATTAACAAATAGTTCCCACACCAAAAAATATTATCTACCTTCGTTACACTGCTGATAATGATATTTTCTAAAGAATCAGAGAGAGCTCTCTTCATAAGAGGTGTTATCATATTCTTAAATCCTGTACCGCCTCGGTGGTGTAGTGGTAGAGCGTCCACCGTCGGTGCGGGTTCGATTCCTGGCCGGGTCATACCAAAGACTTTAAATAGATAGTAGAGGCAACCCTGCTAGGCGCTCAGGCCGGGTTGCGGGGCTAGCAATACGACTGACCGGCTCCCGCCTATAGCTTTTCCGGGGACTCTTTAACAGAAAATACAGGGAAACCATGGAAAAACCAGGGAAAATAACAAGGAATTTCATGTTAAGATGCGGAAACGATGGAAATGGTCCGAATACTCCGGGGTCCACAGACCTATTCCAGGGTGTTCACAGAACCGTTCCAGCGTGTCCACGGAACAGTTCAGGGCTTTGCCATGGAATTTCCGGGTTGTCCACTTAAATGTACTGGATTTTCCATGGAAAGTGTCCGATTATCCCAAAGTATCCCTGGAAAGTTGTCCGAATACTCCGGGGATTTTCCGTGGATTTTAGTGAGAGTCCCTGGAAAAGCTACAGCCGGGCTGGTATCAGGATAAATTGACCAGTAGTACTGGTAACTTACCCAGGAAACGGCTTGATATAACTGAACAAATGTTAAAAGCGACGTAAAACACAAAACAATCAATCTTTAATCCTTTATTGTAGGTAAACAAAATAATTGTCTAATGTAAACGCTTCTTTTTTTTCAGTACACACATGTTTAATAGCTTCTTAAGAAAGATATTCTGGGGAAAAGACCTGATTAGTCTTTATCCAGTCCACTGAGAGTATCTAAAATCATTTTTAAACCCATTCCCTCTTACAGGTGCATTCTGATCTGAAGCATCTGCAGCAGACATATTTTGAAAACTTTCTGGCAAATGGAAATATTGCAATTTCTCCTTTTGCGACAATGATTTCAACTTTTTTCAATATTTCAACTTTAATTTATTTAAAGTAAACTAAATCACATATATTCCCTTGATGTTTTCAAAGCTTCCTGCTGCAGATTTGTTTGTATGTGGGAAAGGGTTTACTCTATCCCTGATACAGACAATAATGTGTTTTAAACTTTGTTGAAAATTAAATGAGAGAAATTGCTTTTTTGTGCTAAACCCTTTCCTTCATATAGATGCTTTCTGAGGCCTGACTGCAGCAGGCAGCTTTTTGAAAACGTAGTGCCAAAAGAAGAAATTACTCAAGACGAGCAATTTCCCCTTTTACCACAATGTTTTCCACTTTTAGTCATTGGTCATCCATTCAATTATAGAGATTTTCTATTTTTTGACAAAATATGTTCAAAGTCGTCTGCTGCAGAATTGTCGTATGAGGGAAAGGGTTAACCCTCTTCCACAAACAATAAATTTGCAGCAGACATACACCTTTGAAAACATTTTAACAAAGATGATAGAAAATATCTACAAATGAAAATTATAATTATATAAAATGGAATGGGAAAACATTTTGGCTTTTTTTCTTTGAAATTCGTCTGCACCAGAAGGCATCTACAAGTGGGAAAGGGTTAACGGGATATCTTAAGACTAAATTAAACACAGGAAATTGTATCACAATAACTCAAAAGAGGTAAAATCTTTATGAAAAAAAAACCAAGGAATTGGTGGAACCGAATGATGCTCCCCATAAGGGCTTTGTCAAGTGATAATAGGTATTGTCTGATAGAACTACCTTTAACTAGTGATCATACCTATTTACATAATACAGACTTCATTAAAAGAAAATAATAAAAAGTTAATTTTTATTATTTATTATAGAGTTATGGTTCTTGTGTAATGCACTTCCTCTCTTTAATATCTATCTATATTTTAAGTTTCATCGAAATATCTTTTGTACTTTTCGAATTATGGTCCTGACATGGAAATATAAAGTCTAACAAGGGAGATAATTTGAAAATTATTCACTATAAAGTTATGGTTCTTGTATTATGCACTCTCTCTTATTGATATGTATGTATATATCAAGTTTCATTGAAATATATTCAGTACAATTAGATTTATTCTCAATGCAAATAAAGTGTGACGGACAAAGTGTAACGGACAAGTTGTGATGGACGGACGGACGGACGTGACGGACAGACAAAGTGCCAACTATATGCTCTCCCTCTGGGAAGCATAATAAAAATAGGGTTAACAAACTAAAACAAAAATTCAGAGAATTTCTCATTGATTTTCTTCGTATTGATCAGTCAATTTAATATTCTTAAACTTTTCTAGGCAATCTCCACTCTTGAGTTTTTTTTCCTCTAAGAAAATTGGATTTATTTTGATTATAAACCTCGACCTCTTTCAAAGAAAACCTGTTTTCATTGTTGCCAATTTAAATCTATGGTGCTGAAAAATGCATTCAGATCTTTTGTGAAAGTAAATCAATCCAATGAATGAATGTATATTGTTTTATGGCGCATCGACAGCTAAGGTCATTTAGCGCGCAATTAAATCCAAATCAACTTGAACATTTTAGTGCATTCCTAATAAAATTTAACCCTTTTTTCGAAACTAAAACAAATCTGCAGCGTTCAGCTTTGAAATCATTTGGAATCTGCTGTGGTCGAGTGGTTAACGTCGGGGATTTCGAAACCGGGTGACCCGGGTTCAATTCCTAGACGGGCACTACGGTCATGGTGGAGTGCCCATGGGCAAGGCACATTTTCTAGCCTAGTACTGGTTTGTTTACCCAGGGATCATGAATAAGTGAACTGTCGCTGTGATATAACTGAAATATTGTTGAAAGCGGCGTAAAAAAAAACAATAAATAAATAAATAAATAAATTGAAATCTTTTAGGCAAAAATACATAGTAGTCTTTATAAATGAAAGTATATTACATTCTGAAAAACAAATTGTGACAAGAGGAGAATTTTTTTCTTCTGTTATATATGTTTTTAAAAGTCATCTGCTGCAGATGCATCAGAATGTGTCTGTGTCAAAGGGTTACCATTGAACCTATAATAAATCAGTATATATGCATAGAAAAGAACTTGATTGATTGATTGATTGATTGGGGTTTAACACCGTTTTTAACAATTTCTCAGTTATATCACGGCGGCCAGTTCACCTACTCATGCATTTCCTGGTTTTCTCACACCAGTACTTCACACAACAATCTTCCCAAGCAACTGGCTGCTTTTCCACATAGACTTAGCCCATTGGTGGAAGAGGAATGACGCATGTCGCATTGACTTTTGTCAATCCTCGGAAAGAAAGTTGGCGGAGCCGGGATTCAAACTCACAACCCCTTGATTGACAGCCTGCGTCGCTACTGACTGAGCTACGGGGGCTCGGCAGAAAAGAACTTGAGGAAGCAAATCTATATAACTTCCAGTAATTTGGAAAAGTCACTTTATTAGAATGTTAAAACCATTGCTGGAAAAGAAATTTTAATGGAAAAAGAGACCATTCAAACAATTACCCTGCTTAAGCAACTTTTGATTTCTCTGCGGAAATGAATATTTTTAAAACATTGCTAGAGAAATTTCTAAAAACAAACAATTTATTCATTTTAGAAATTGTATTAACCCTTTCCCTCATATAGACGCTTTCTGACGCCTCTGCAGCAGATAGCTTTTTGAAAACATAGTGACAAAAGAAGAAATTGCACAAAACGTGCAATTTCTCCTTTTGCCACAATGTTTTCCACTTTTTGTCATAGGTTATCCATTCAATTATGGAGATTTTTTGATTTGTTGACAAAATAATTTCAAAGTCGTCTGCTGCAGAATTGCCGTATGAGGGAAAGGGTTAAGCACTTAAGCTGTTAAAAAGTCCGATAAACATGCTCTTTCTTAATCTTTCTTCAGGAACATATCGTGGGCTTGGCATGAAACGGTTGTAACTAAAAAACCTATCTTGAAAACCCAGTGGTTTAGGGGCAATTTTGACCCCTTTGTAAACAATGCAAATTTAGGTGCCATTGCTCAGAACGAGCAATGGCACCTAAATTTCCATTGTTTACTAAGTAAAATGAGTTAACGCTTTTAAAGACTTTATTGCGAGGTGATTAACCTTGGTAAAAAATACCAATTTAAGTGTAACAACGTTTCACGTCAAGCCCTCGATATACTTTATTTAGAAGTTTCAAAGCAAATTACAATGAACTTATCAAATGAGGTAAATAGTTAAAACATCTATTACCAGACGTTTCAGAAGATCAATTTTAAATCAAGAGTTATGTCAATTTGAAATTGCAATAAGGGCAACTGGAAATTACCCACTACAAAGTGTTAATCTGGAACTTCATGAAACAGCAATTTTGTTTTTCAAATTACATTCTTAACCTGGAGTGCTGCTAAAATTGAACATCTTCTGCTTTAACCCTTTCCCTCATATAGACGCTTTCTGACGCCTCTGCAGCAGACTGCATTTTGAAAACATAGTGACAAAAGAAGAAATTGCTCATACCAAGCAATTTTTCCTTCTGCCACAATGTTTTCCACTTTTTGTCATACAGGTTATCCATTTAATTATAGAGATTTTCCATATTCTGACAATATTTCGACAAAATATGTTCAAAGTCGTCTGCTGCAGAATTGTCGTATGAGGGAAAGGGTTAACCCTTTCCCATAGACAGACACATTTGAAAACAACGCGACAAAAGGAGAAATTGTTCATTATGAGCAACTTCTCGTTTTGTCACATTGTTTTCAACATTATTCAATAATAATATTGCCAATAATAGACATTTTCTATATTTTTTGCCCAGCAACATGTTGTGTTGTTTGTGGGAAAGGATTAACCTTCTACTTGATTAGATATTTAACATTCTTAGGAAAATAATATAAAATTCTTAACAAATAAATAAGCAAAATGTTGAATCTCTTTAATTGAATGGATAAAGTGGAAAACATTGTGTCAAAAAGAGAAATCGCTCGTTTTGAGCAATTTCTTCTTTTGTCACTATGTTTTCTAAAAGCTGGCTGCTGCAGAGGTGTCAGAAAGCGTCTATATGAGGGAAAGGGTTAATGAAAGCACTTCAAGCGGATGCCACTATACTTATCTGAAATTCCAAAATTACAATAATGCATCCAGTATATGAAGGAAAGTTATGGCCCTTTTGATAAATGTCTCATCAGAATGATGAATATGGTAGACTTCTGACCCTTGTTGTAAAATGTCTCATTAAAATGATGAATATAATAGAGTTATGGCCCTTGTGACAAAACACTCAAGTTCTCCTTTTGCTACAATGTTTTTAAATTTTTTCAATAATTTCACATTCATTTAAATAGAGAATTTCCATTAGTTTGCGTAGATGTTATAGGCAGATTTATGACCTTTGTTGTGTAATGTCTCATTATAATGATGAATATGGCAGAGTTATTGCCCTTATTGTATAATTTCTCATTATACTGATGAATATGGCAGAGTTATGGCCCTTATTGTATAATTTCTAATTATACTGATGAATATTGCAGAGTTATTGCCCTTGTGTAAAAATGTCTGATTATATTGATGAATATGGTAGAGTTATGAACCTTGTTATAAATGTTTCATTATATTGAGGGATATTGGCAGATTTATGACCCATGTTATAAATGTCTCATTATAATGATGAAAATGGTAGAGTCATGTCCCTTGTTGTAAAAATGTCTCATTATAATGAGGCATATCATTTTAGAACTGTGGCCCTTGCAGTCACATTATGATATTGAAAAAGATTTCAAATTTGTATAAGTATACCTTGTATGGTTTAGTAGTTTTATTTTGGTCGGTGTTTTATGCAGCTTTCAACAATTTATCAGTTATATAACATTGTTTCCTTGATGAGTTGCAAAAACTACCCGTCCATTTGTCCTGACACCAACGAGTCAATCAAACTGTTTAACCCCTCAATCCTGAGCACCAAGGAGGGAAAGCCATTAGTTAACCCTTTCCCTCATACAACAATTCTGCAGCAGACGATTTTGAACATATTTTGTCAAAAAACAGAACATCTCTATAATTGAATGGTATCCTACAACTAAAAGTGGAAAACATTGTGGCAAAAGGAGAAATTGCTCGTTTTTAGCAATTTCTTCTTTTGTCACTATGTTTTCAAAAAGCCGTCTGCTGCAGAGGCGTCAGAAAGCGTCTATATGAGGTAAAGGGTTAAAGTCTTTGGTATGACCAGGATGTGGTTTAGTAGAAAATTGAAACTAAGTGTAAAACTTAGTCAAAATTCCAAGTGCTCCAAGATTTAAAGGAAAGGCTTTATAGTTTAGGAGAAATGTGGACGCTAAACATTACGAAAAATTGCATTAAAGTTAAAATACAAGAGGTCCAATAGGGCCAGTATCACTCCACTGTCATTAGGCAAAAATTAAATCACTGAAGCCTTATATGGTAAAAAAATAGTCCCGTCCCCTGGTAGCCATGTTTTTCAACCAATCAACATGCCTTGAAGCAATCTGATAGAGGTTCACCCAATGAACATTTCTACTAATTTAAATTATTTGAAAATCAGCCAAACACTTTCGGAGAAGACTTTTAAAATGTTCACTAAAGCCATATATATGAGGAAAATAGCCTTGCCCATGGCAGTTATGTCCAATCAACATGGTTTGAAGGTATCTAAAAGAGGATCACCGAAAGAGCATTTCTAACACAAATATTTGAAAGTTGGCCAACCAGTGTGGGAGGAGAAGAATTTGATTTTTTTTTAAATCTTGTTTGCCATGGAAACCAGAATTGTTCATGGATCCAAAATGTTTGAAATTATTTAGGAGAGGATGTTGAGAGGATGCTTCCTGTGAAGCTTCATTCCAAATGGTTAAAGAGGAGAGGTTGTTTGAAGCAAAGAGTATAATTATTAAAAAGAGTTGGAAAAATTGTGGCAAAATAAGAAATGGCTCATAATGAGCAGTTAATCTCACATTTTGCTATCAATATGCGTCAGCAAGTGGGAAATTCTTAACCCTTTCTCACCTGCAGACGCATTTTGAAGCAATAGCAGCAGACGACTTTTGAAAACAGTGTGGCCAAAGGTGAATTGCTCATAATGAGCAATTTCTCCTTTGGCCACAATGTATTCAACTTTATTTAACAATTAAGCTATCGTTTATGGAGATTTTTCAGGTTTTTGTCACCATGTTTTCAAAGTCGTCTGCTGCAGATTTCTTGTATGTGGGAAAGGGTTAATTAAGCTCACTTCATTTCACATAATTATTCAGCAAAGAAAAAAAAAGGCAATTTAGGTCTCTGAGCTCTGTTGGACTACGGGTGCATCTTGCTGCTTATGCAGCAAACGACTTCTGAAAACAGCATGCAATTATAGGAGAAATAAGTGATAATGGGCAATTTCACCTTTTGCCTCAACGTTTTTAATTTAATTTAGTAAAAATTACTTTCACATTTTTGTGTGGATGTTCTGAAAACAGTCTGCTGTAGATTTGTTGTGTGTGGGAAAGGGTTAAAAAAAGCAGACATATTAAGCATGTCTTTGGGGACTGTAGTTAAAAAGACCATTAAAAATAACCATACACTGCCAAATGGCAGCATCAAATAATCTATAACTGTCTCCAAGGTAACACTAATCTCCGGACAATCTGACCACAAAATGTCCGCAGTCCTGGAATCTGTCCCAACTAAAACAATTAACTGAGTTTGTCCCCCGAAACAGACCTGAGGTCTTATTTGCCTCAGATATAAATGACTGTTAATGTGAATTATACGGCTTTGATAAACCTTTTTTCCCAATTGTTTGCTTGATTAACCCTTTCCCTCGTATAGACGCTTTCTGACACCTCTGCAGCAGATGGCTTTTTGAAAACATAGTGACAAAAGGAGAAATTGCTCAAAACGAGCAATTTCTCCTTTGGCCACAATGTTTTACACTTTTAGTCCTGATACAAGAGAGTCAGTCGTCTTGCAAACCCAACAATCATGAGCACCATGGAGGGAAAGCCAAAGTTTACCATTGTTTACCCTTTCCCTCATATGAAAATTCTGCAGCAGACAACTTTTAACATATTTTGTCAAAAAGTAGAATGAATGAATGTATATTGTTTTATGGCGCATCGACAGCTAAGGTCATTTAGCGCGCAATTAAATTTAATTATTCATGATCCCTGGGTAAACAAACCAGTACTAGGCTAGAAAATATGCCTTGCTCAAGGGCACTCCACCATGACTGTAGTGCCGCGACTGGGGATCAAACCCGGGACCCTCGGTTTCGAAATCCCCGACGCTAACCACCCGACCACTGCGGATTCTGTCAAAAAGTAGAAAAATCTCTATAATTGAATGGATAACCTATGACTAAAAGTGGAAAACATTGTGTCAAAAGGAGAAATTACTCGTTTTGAGCAATTTCTTTTTTTGTCAATTATATATTGATATGTTTTAAAAAAGCTGTTAATAATTTTAAAATTATAGTTGGTAAGACAGACAAGGTGAACATTCACTGGTGCATTTTGTTGCATCTGCAGTAGATATATAGCTATTGAAAACATTGTGGCACTAATGAGCAAATTGTCTCCTTTCGCCATATTTTTAAACTTTTTAAAAAACTTTACATCTTTTCATACAGATTTTCCATATTTTGCATAGATATTTTCAAAGTCATCTGCTGCAGATTTGTTGGAAGAAGAAAAGGGAGGGTCGGTCAAACTGGTTAGAAGCAGCAACCCAGGGGTGAGTAAAAATTGTCCCTGGCTGTTTAATACAAGACAATTTAACTAAACCCTTTCCCTCATACGGCAATTCTGCAGCAGTCGACTTTGAACGTATTTTGTCAAAACATAGAAAATCTCATAATTTAATGGATAACCGATGACAAAAAGTGGTAAACATTGTGGCAAAAGGAGAAATTGCATGTTTTGTGCAATTTCTTCTTTTATCACTATGTTTTCAAAAAGCCGTCTGCTGCAGGTGTCAGAAAGCGTCTATATGAGGGAAAGGGTTAAGAAAGTAGGTTTTGGTTAACCTTCTAATAGTTGTTTAAAACAGGTTGGCTGCTTAACAGAGGTTAATTCCTTGACAACAATCTTAACAATTGAAGCATATATATATTATATCTGATGCCCTTTGAACTGAGTTGGTTTAGCATATTGTCAAAATGAAATGGCTTCCCATCCTTGGCGCTCAGGATTGTATTTATTTATTTATTTATTGGGGTTTTACGCCGCTTTCAACAATATTTCAGTTATATCATGGTGACAGTTCAGTTATTCATGATCCCTGGGTAAACAAACCAGTACTATGCTAGAAAATGTGCCTTGCCCAAGGGCACTCCACCATGACCGTAGTGCCCTCAGGATTGTAGGGTAAGCACTATGACTGATTCTCTGGTGTCAGGATAAATGGATCAGTAATGTTGGTAACTTACCCAGGACATAGTGATATAACTGAACTTATTTTTAAAAGTGACCTTAAACACCATACAAACAATTAACCCTTTCCCTCATACGACAATTCTGCAGCAGACGACTTTGAACATATTTTGTCAAAAAATAGAAAATCTCGTTTTGAGCAATTTCTTCTTTTGTCACTATGTTTTCAAAAAGCTGTCTGCTGCAGAGGCATCAGAAAGCATCTATATGAGGGAAAGGGTTAATTAAGCAATAATTATATTAAACACTTTCCAAATCAATTTGAAGGATCTGCAGCAGACGACTTTGGAATACATTGAGACAAAAGAAGAAAACAAAATTCTATAAATTCTACAATATGTAAACAGTGAATCTCAGCATTGAATTTGTAGGCATGCCTCATGTATCAAGAGAGAAAAGTTTTTGCATACAAATAAATAAAAACTGTCAGAGAGCTAGAGTTGTTTCCCCACATATATTAAATAGGTCGATTCACATACAGATATATGATGGTACATTGATAATCTTCAAATGGACAGCATGTTAAATTATTTCCATATTGGAACTCTGCACTTCTTGTCACACCATAAAACAAACTCCCCTTATATCAATGCTATCTAAGTAACATAGTGATCATTACACAATTCCATCATCAAAAGAATAAACATGTACACAATAACACAAAACACGAATAACACTTTTCTCTACAAAATAACTGAGACTGGTTACCATAACATGCCATGACACAGTCTCAATGATATTTTTTCCAATTCCTGCTAAAGGCTGAGAACCAAGCTCCATTTGTGCTCAACTAAGAATCAATACAATAAATAATCCCAGGCAGGAGAACATATTTATAGAAACAAACAAAAAAACATCTCTCTCGTAAATGAAGTGTTATGAATTTTTTCACCTGCCTTTACTCACTGACAAGATACCTTATCTTTTCAATTAAATCTTTCCAACCTGCAGACACATTCTGATGCATTAATTTGCAGCAGATCATCCTTTGAAATAAATGATGATCATCTATATCTCCTTTTACATCATTTTTTAACTCGTGGTTATCAATATTTTTGCCTATACATGTAGCTTTAACCCTTTCCCACATACAAACAAATCTGCAGCAGCCGGCTTAGAAATTATCTTGGGGAAAAGCATAGAAAAGCTCTATAAATGTAGGTAAAATTACTGAAAAGATATGAAAACATTGTGGCTAAAGGACAAATTTCAAAAAGCCGTCAGCGGCAGCGGCAGAGGCTTCAGAAAGTGTCTATATGAGGGAAAGGGAAAAAAGTTGTTAGCTGATGAATTATTGAATGTTGGTAAAGGGTTTAACTTCAGAGGAAGGCATGATAAATTGCGCGGAGTTAATGAAATCATATCTTGGTCGTTGTTCCCATTGAGTTAATGCTAATTATTGATAGAATCACATTATCTCTAGCCGGGATACTGGTTCAGGAGTTAACATCCTTTTTATTATATACTTATTCTTATATGAAAGCCCTTCCAAAGTACAAACAAGAGCACTGCGTACGGCACAGACGCTCGACTGATAGGGAGAAAACAGAAAAGAAAAAAAGCTTAGCTGAACAAAAAAACTTAACCGGACGACCACGCCGCCGCTGCCAACACAAAACCTTTACCGGACGACCATGCCGCGGACGACCACGCCGTAGACGACACCAGGGTCATGATAATAGCTCTCGATTCTTCAAAAGTCGAGATAAAAATCTCTAGAAAGCAGATAACTTTGAAAACATCTCAGCAGCAAATTAATCTGTTGAATTAAAAAAAAAAAAAAATTGTAAAAGAACGCTTTAACCACCTAGTATACCAATAATACCATGCAGTTACTGAACAAGTGTATTCACAAGATTTTACTTTTGATGTAGTGATCTAGTTTTTGACCCCACATGACCAAGTTTCAAATCAGACTGAAATTTAATGGAGATGATGATTTTTCATGAAGATTGGATGAGAACTCAACATGTGGCCTCCCTTGTGTTCACAAGGTTTTTCAACAACTTGGCCTAGTGACCTGGCTTTGATCCCATATGACCTGACTGGAATTTGATGGTCATGAATGTTCTGATGGTTTCTCATGAAGATTGGATGAAAAATGTGGCTGCTAATGTGTTCTGACACAATGTGGTTTTTAAGTTTGACCTAAATGTAGTGACAAAGTATGACCCAGTTTTGAACCTGACTGGTATTGGATGGAGATTAATCTTCTGATAAACCCTTATGATGATTTGATGTAAAATGATCAAGGCTCTGAGAGTGTTCATTTGGTTTCTGTAAAATTTGACCTAGTGACCTAGTGACCTATTTTTTTACTCAATGTCACCCACTTAAAAGTTTGACCAATATTTGACAGAAATGAAAGTTCTAAAATAAATTCATGAAGATTGGATGTTCAATGTGGCCTGTAAAGTGTTCACACTGTCATTCTGATAAAAACCATGTACACAAACAATATAAGTTCAAGTGGGCATAACTCTGGTGTATTTGAAACAATCTAAGTGAAACTTGTAGTCTGACATTTCCCTATGGTGGTTAACATTTTCAGTATAATTATAATCAAATCCATCTAACCGTGTCTTAGATATGGCACGGACAGACGGACGGACAACGCCAAGCCAATATATCCCATCCACCTTTGGCAGTGGATAAAAATATGGAAAGACTCCATTAATGAAAGTAAAATTATTAACCCTTTCCCTCATACGGTAATTCTGCAGCAGACGACTTTGAACATATTTTGTCAAAAAATAAAAAATCTCTATAATTGAATGGATAACCTATGACTGAAAGTGGAAAACATTGTGGGCAAAGGAGAAATTGCTCATTTTGAGCAATTTCTTCCTTTGTCACTATGTTTTCAAAAAGCCGTCTGCTGCAGAGGTGTCAGAAAGCGTCTACATGAGGGAATGTGTTAATTAAATGTCACGAATGTTTCGTTGATAAAATCTCTACTTCAGATGTTCTATGAAATAAGGAATATCGGTGATAAAAACAAAGAGAGAGGATCTCATGTCCGGAAATTCAATATGTTCTGTCTGTTTCATCAATATTTCAATAGCCCTATTGCATGAGTAAATTCCACAACAAGCCTTGCATAGTTATCATAATACTCCATTACCATTACCCCCCAAAGATATACTCCTGCCATGGCTTCAGAGCAGAACATTTTAACAGTACAATACTGTGGTACTGTTCTCAGTATAAGTATTGTTTGAAGAGTTCTAATTTAACCTTTCACACATACAGCAGGTATAAAGCAGAAGACTTTGAAAACATCCAGAAGAGAAAAGTTTATAAAGAGAAATTTCTCTTTTTGACATAATGTTTCCAACACAAAGTCTGCTTCAGATGTGTCAACTCGGTCTGTAAGTGGAAAAGGGTTAACCTTTCACCTGATAAAACAGCAGTTAAATTGTATGAGGGAAAAGATAAATTAATGACTGATTGTATGCTTTTTCCTATCATGTTTTCAACCAGATGTATTACTTGTTTTTGTTCGCCGCTGCAGCTAGCTAGCTAAACATTTGACTTGTAATACCCCTACTATCAGATAATTTCATAAATGTGGTATTTAATATTTTATTGGTTCATATGAAAGTGTCTAAAAACTTCTAATCATGATACTATACAAATCTTCACAAGGAACCACTAGAATCTTTTTTTTTTTTATTGCAGTTGTACAAACAACAAAGTTTTTCCATGGTCAATTAATGATCACAAAGACCATTAAGTTAGAACAATTGATGACCCCAGCAAAGTACTTTAGGTACTCAATCATTGTGAAATGTGACTCATTTTCACAGTGCAATCCAGCAGACATGTTCAATATTGATGAGTACATGATGCATTGATACATTTTATGTTGTTTGACTCATTATCTGTTTACTCTTTTCCACATGCAGACGCATTTTGACGCAATAGCAGCAGACGACTTTTAAAAACAATTTTATTTAACAATTAAGCTAGCTTTTATGGAGATTTTTCAGGTTTTTGTCACTCTGTTTTTTCAAAAATCGTCTGCTGCAGATGTGTTGTATGTGGGAAAGAGTTAACTTTTTTCTCATGCAGACAACAAATTTAATGCATCTATGACAGGCAACTTTTGAAATCATTGTGAAGTCATAATGAATCATTTCGCCTATAACTGAATTGTTTTCGACTTGTTCGATTATAGAGTTTGTATTTTCATTTATAGATATTTTCCATATTTTTGTCTAAATCTTTTCAGTCTTCTGATGCGGATTTCTATTATTTGGGACAGGATTACCAACTCCTAATATTTTTTCAATGACTTAACTTTCATCTGTAGAGATTTTCCATACATTCATCTAGACGTTTTCAAAATGGTCTGCTGCGGATTTGTTGAATGTGGAAAAGGTTTAACATATATAGCACCTGAGAAGATTAAGTCTGGAACAGCGGAAGTATAACTTTGATAAGAGCTGAAAACATTGTGGGAAACGAGGAATCCGCTGTTGTCGAGACTGGTTAGCGTTGGGGATTTCGAATACGGGTGTCCCGGGTTCGATCCCCAGTCGCGGCACTACGGTCATGGTGGAGTGCCCTTGGGCAAGGCACATTTTCTAGCCTAGTACTGGTTTGTTTCCCCAGGGATCATGAATAAGTGAACTGTCGCCGTGATATAACTGAAATATTGTTGAAAGCGGTGCAAAACCCCAATAAATAAATAAATAAATTGTGGGAAACGAAAAAACTGGCCATTTCCTACAGTGTTTTTAAAATGCGTCTGTGGTGTGAGGCAGTAAACATCTTCCACATCAGCGAACAGTCAAGTTAACTTCTCCTTTTCTACAATTTGTTCAAATATCGTCAGCTGCAGCAGGTGCATAAACAAATGTCAGCATGTGCCAATGGGTTAATAAAGTCTCTATACCGCTGGAGTTGTTGCAGCAGCAAGCATTAACCCTTTCCCTCATATAGATGCTATCTGATGCCTCTGCAGCAGATGGCTTTTTGAAAACATAGTGACAAAGAAAGAAATTGCTCAGAACGAGCAACTTCTCCTTTTGCCACAATGATCCACTTTTAGGCATAGGTTATCCATTCAATTATAGAGATTTTCTATTTTTCGACAAAATACGTTCAACGTCGTCTGCTGCAGAATTGTCGTATGAGGGAAAGGGTCAACTTCGATGCACATTAATTTTGTAATCATTATAAACCATCTGTGTAATTGCTTTAAACCCTTTCCCACCTACGTAAGCCTTATTAGAATTATCTACTTTGACAATAACGGGGTAACACTATATTGTAACATCTAGAAACTTCAAAATATTTTTTTTATTCATATTTGAAAACATTGTTGGAAAAATTCAAATTGCTTATCTTGATCACTTTCAGCAATTTTTTCCTTTTCCATGAGGTTTTAAAAATTTGATTGAAGCAGAAGTGTTGGATATCTTTTACATATGTATGGGGGAGAATTACACTCTGTGCATGTTGTCTAGAATTAATTAAGAGCAACAGCTTATTCCATTAACTCTCTCACTCTCATTTTATTTTGTCTGTCTGCTTTATGTTAACCCTTTCCCACATAAAAACGCTTTCTGATGCGTCTGCAGCAGACGACTTTTGGCAAAAGAAGAAATTGCTCAATGAGCAATTTCTCCTTCTGACACAATATTTTCTATTTAATGATTATCAAAGCTTTTGTTTATAGAGGTTTACCATATTTTGAACCAGATGTCTCAAAGTCATCTGTTGCAAATTTGTTAGATGTGCACACAAAGATAAAATTTCAATATGATTAGTTTCTCCTTTTGGCATAAAGTTTTCAAAAGTTGTAGGCTGCAGCTGCCTCAAATTGGGTTATGCATGGTTGTAAAGCATATATAAGTTAACCAGATCTACCAAATTTGCAGCAGATGACTTTAAGAATGGTCCCCTTGTGACATGATACAAACATGATGTTTGTATACCAATTAAACTGAATTGAAGAAATCTGGTAATGGGTCACCAAAGGAATGAATGTATATTGTTTTATGGCGCATCGACAGCTAAGGTCATTTAGCGCGCAATTAAATTTAATTATTCATGATCCCTGGGGAAACTAACCAGTACTAGGCTAGAAAATGTGCCTTGCCCAAGGGCACTCCACCATGACCATAGTGCCGCGACTGGGGGTCGAACCCGGGACACCCGGTTTCGAAATCCCCGACGCTAACCACTCGACCACAGCGGATTCCGTCACCAAAGGAACATTGCAGTGACATAATCAAAATTGGGCGAATTCTAAGTTACTGATAAGAGCATTTTTAAAGTTTGCATCATGGCCATTTTAGAAGAATAATGCTCCCCACCCACTGGCAGCCATCTTTTTTTGATAAATCAAGCTGAGTTAGAGGAATATGATAGAGGGGCACTCAAGGAACACCTCTGTCAAATTATATCAAATTGGGCTTTTTCTTACGAGCTCCTTTTGTATGTAGTGTATACCAACAGTAAATCTTAACAGATCATAATGAATGTATATTGTTTTATGGCGCATCGACAGCTAAGGTCATTTAGCGTGCAATTAAATTTGATTATTCATGATCCCTGGGTAAACAAACCAGTACTAGGCTAGAAAATGTGCCTTGCCCAAGGGCACTCCACCATGACTGTAGTGCCGGGACTGGGGATCGAACCCGGGACACCCGGTTTCAAAATCCCCGACGCTTACCACTCGACCACGGCGGATTCCTCTTAACAGATCAAAAACATTTGAAGGAATTTTGAAGGGGATGCTTGCAGTGAAGTCATATTTAAAGCCAAAAGTTAGACTTAATCTGCTAGAACATTCCTGAAAAAAAACAACCATTGAAATATTTTCCTATAGTTCCAAAGACAAGGAAAGTTGCCTGCTGCAGTTTTGTTGTAAAAGTCGGTAAACAGTTAATTCTATTGAATATTATTCTTAAAATTCTGTCTGACAGCTTTGTCCATCTTGTTACAAACAAAACATTTCAATCACACTAGAAGTCATAGATCATGTTACAATTGACTAGATAAACCCTTTCACACATAAATTCACCTTTTGACGCATCAGTAGCAGACAAGCAATTTCTCCTTTTGCCACAATGTTTTCAACCCATTGCAATTTTTGCTAATTATCACCGTCAGTTTTCTATACATGTGTGTGAGATTGTCAAGTGCAATGCATGTGTGAGAGTAGATGAAGTGATATATTATTAAATGACGATTATGTTGATCTTAATGTAATTTGTAATGTACATTCTATTGTCATTTGATATTTCATATGGGTTTTTTGTAAATATTGTTAATAATAGAGGGCCATGTGGAAGATTAGTTTTAAACTAAATGTGTCATCCTCTTAAAATAAAGTCTCTTATCTTATCTTATCTTATCTTATCTTTAACCCTATTCAATAATTATACTTTCATTTATAGAGATAATTCATATTTTTGTCAATGTGTATTCAATTAGTCATCTGCTGCAGACAATGTTGTATGTGGAAAGGGTTACGTCTATGAGTTCTGCTCCATGAAAAGAAACATCACACTATTCATTTTTACAAAGGCAGATAAAGATTAATTTGTACAGCCACACTGTTTGATCTAAGCGTAAATCTTTCCAAGATGCTTCTTGAATGGCTTATTTGACTAATGCATTTTGAACGACATAAAATCATATTTCAAGGATGTCACATCATATTTCAGTGACATATACCATTACAATATTTGGTACCCTACTTGACCTAGCCAAAAACATAATTTGAATCCGTCGTGTTGTATTTGCCGGGAGACAATCTGCATGTTTTTGCTCTGGATATGTAATAGAAAGGATTCTGTCATGGTATATAGCACTTCATCCTTTCCATGATATAGTCATAGTGTCTGAGTTTCTCTGCAGCAGAATCATTTTGTATAGCATGTGCAAAAAGTGATTCAACACTGCATTAATACTGCATTTAACCCTTTTCCACATACAACAAATCTGCAGCAGACGCATTTGAAAACATAGTGGCAAAAACCTGAAAAATCTCCATAAAAAAATAGCTTAATTGTTGAATAAAGTTGCAAACATTGTGGTCTAAGGGGAAATTGCTCATCATGAGCAATTTCACCTTTGGCCACAATATTTTCAAAAGTCGTCTGCTGCTATTGCGTCAAAATGTGTCTGCAGGTGGGAAAGGGTTAATCAGATGTTTTTTTTAACCCTTTTAAAGACGTGTTTTGTCACACATACAGCGGAAGACTTTTCATTGTGAAAAAATTGCTCGTGATGAATAATTTTTCCTTTTGCAACAATATTTTCAACATAATATATGACTAGGTTATTTTTTTCAATTATAGAGATTTTCCACATTTTATCCAGGATGTTTTCAAGGTCGTCTGCTGCATGTTTGTAGTACTCAGGAACGGTTAAAGCAGACAGCTCATCAAATATTTAATTTTAGATACAAATGAAACCCTTTTACCTTGAAGATTTCTATATTATATCATATGCAAAGTTACAAGGAAAATTAAAACACTTTCCCAAACAGTAATCTAATAGAGTAAAAAACTTTGAAATCATTTAAGTAAAAATATTGAAAATGTCTTTAAATTAAGATACGATTTTAGAATAGAAGACATTGTAGGAAAAAGAGAAATTGCTCAGTATGACTTGTGCTGTAGATATTATGTCAAAATGCGCATATGGGAAGGGTTAAGTAGCTATTGTATGTTCAATTACATTATTTTCCATTAACCAGCTGTGCTGTGCTTTTGTTTGTTTGTTTTATTGGGGTTTTACGCCGCTTTCAACATTATATCAGTTATATCACGGCGACAGTTCACTTATTCATGATCCCTGGGTAAACTAACCAGTACTAGGCTAGAAAATGTGCCTTGTTCAAGGGCACTCCACCATGACTACAGTAGTGCCGCGACTGGGGATCGAACCCGGGACACCCGGTTTCGAAATCCCCGACGCTAACCACTCGACCACAGCGGATTCCTCTGTGCTGTGCATTTATAGCAAACATATTATATTATATAATTCATGTATTTTAGAGATCACTGTCACATGACTGGTTCAATATGGCTCATGAAGTTGAAGGTTGTGACAAAAGGGAGTCAGAGTATTATGCCATGACTGCCATAGCTAATTAACCCTTTCCCTCATGTAAACGCTTTCTGGCGCCTCTGCAGCAGACAGCTTTTTGAAAACATAGTGATGACAAAAGGAAGAAATTGCTCAAAACAAGCAATTTCTCTTTTTGTCACAATGTTTTCCATGTTTTAAAGTCATAGGTTATCCATTCAATTATTGAGAATTTCTATTTTTGGACAAAATATGTTTAAAGTCGTCTGCTGCAGAATTGTTGTATGAGGGAAAGGGTTAAACCCCACATACAACAAATCTGAAAAAGACGACTTCTGATAATGTCTGGGCATAAATGAAAGTGTAATTATTGAAAAAAGTTGAACACATTGGGGTAAAAAGAGGAATTATTCATGGTGAGCAATTTCACCTTTTGACATAATGTTTTTGTAAGTCATCTTCTGCAGATGCATCAAAATGTGTCAGTATTTGGGACAGGATTAAATGAGGTTAAATGAAGCCTCTCTAATCATGAAAGTACAAAGTACCTCAAAGGTAAGTTTTCCTGTGTTAATTATCATATTAGCAACACCATGGGAATACCAACTTTCTGTAATTGCTAAACCCAAATTGGCCATACTTCAGGGTATGAACTTTGCCTATTCCACATATAGACACATTTAAACACATCTTCAGCAGACGACTTTTGAAAATATTGTGGCAAAAGAAGAAATAAGTCATAATGATTTGCAACATTATTTTCAACTTTATAGAAAAAATATCCTTTCATTTATCCCTTTCACTCGTACAACAATTCTGCAGCAGACGACTTTGAAAGAATATATATTGTCAAAAAATAGAAAATCTCTTTAATTGAAGGGTTTACCCAAAAGATGTGGCAAAAGGAGAAATTGCTCGTTTTGAGCAATTTCTTCTTTTGTTACTATGTTTTCAAAAAGCCATCTGCTGCAGAAAACGTGTATATGAGGGAAAAAGTTAAAAATATATTTTTTCCTATTTTTGCCTAAATATTATCAAAGCCGTCTGCAGCATATTTGTTGTATGGGGGAAAGGGTTAATGATTTCTTTTTGGAATTTTGCTGATCTTCAACCTTTCCTTCATGTAGGCATTTTTTGACACACCTGAAGCAGACATCTTTTTATCACATTGTGGCAAATTGAGAAATTGCTCGTGACAAACTGCTATGTGTGCAAAAAAAATTCAATGCTTTTGAAGTCGTCTGCTGCAGATTTGTCATATATTGGTAAGGGTTCATTGACTTGAAAACTGAAGCTGGGTTATTTTGTGGCCAGGCTTATTTATTATCAGCCTAGTTGCTGTGTTCGAGCCAAAGTACACAAAGTACCATGTTAATGGAGAAAAAGTAAGCATTCCGTCCTACCTTCAAACGTTCGTCTTCTAATTTTCTTGCAGCAATCAGCTTTTCTTCTAAATTCTTCCAGTCTAAATCTGGTAAGGCTGTCTCTATATTGTACACATCAAAGGCACCAATTGTATTATCTCCCTTTTCAGTTGAATTATCTGAATTACCCCCCTTTGTTTCAGTGTTACTAATAATAGATTTAGACAAAGCATCTGCAGATCTATTTTTAGTATCAATTTCTGCAATTTCAATACTTGGAACGGGTTTGTCATTTGCGTCCATTGTTGCATGATTTTCGTTGTTTGAATTCCTATTTAACTCACATGCAGCACAATCGCCAGACACTGTCACAACTGTATCCATTCCTGCTTTATGCTTACATTCAAACCCTGAGGAAGCCTCTTCTTTTCTATCATACACATGTGCGTTAAACGGGAGCGCATTGGAGTTTTCTTTTTTCAGCTGTATAAACTGTTGTGCCTGAGATAGTAAACTGTGTTTCCTGACTCTTCTCTGATAATCTTCATCTGTTTCCCTTGGAAGCTGTTTGAACACATTAGCCACACTTGAGGTAGTAACTACATGACTGGTATTGTCACCCAGAGGATTCACAAAACATGTGTCATCGGTATTGTCAGTAGCACCAGGTCTTACACTTTTTGTATTGTCAGCAGCACCAGCTCTTACACTATTTGTATTGTCAGCAGCACCAGCTCTTACATTATTTGTGTTGGGATTATCAGAACATGGATTTTCCTGATCAAACTGTGAGGATGACTTTGTATTGCTATGGAAACTGCTCACTTGGTCAATTTTGTGACCTTGGCTTTCATTATTCTTGTCACTAGGTTTATTTGCATCACTTGGATTTGTTAATTGTACATTCTTCTTTCTGTCTTGGTATGCTTTCCATGACCTCTGTATTCTGTAATAGAAGGAGCTATATTACAAGTTTGTAAAGTACATATTTTCCTTAACCCTATCCCACATACAACAAATCTGCAGCAGATGAATGTGAAAGCATCTATGCAAAAATATTTATAAATGAAAGTATAATTATTGAATCGAGTTCAAAACATTGTGGCAAAAGATAAAAGTGTCAAAGTGTAATATCAAGTAATTCCCTTGTAAAACTCACTTTTGGCATCTTTGCAGTTGACAAATTTTGGAAAGTATGCTGTGTATAATAGTTAGTGATACTTCTCATTAACCCTTTCCCTCATATAGATGCTTTCTGATGCCTCTGCAGCAGACAGCTTTTTAAGAACATAGTGACAAAAGAAGAAATTGCTCAAAACGAGCAATTTCTCCTTTTGCCACAATGTTTTCCACTTTTAGTCATAGGTTATCCATTCAATTATACAGATTTTCTAATTGTTGACAAAATATGTTCAAAGTTGTCTGCTGCATAATTGTTGTTTGAGGGAAAGGGTTATGAGTAATCTGACCAAATTCTCCTTTTCCAACAAATATACTGACAAAAGGAGAAATTGCTTGTTATGAGCTATTTCCAGATATCCTATTTTATCATATAAAGATATCTCTAGGAGTGTCAACATGTCTTACATAAATATCATATGACATTACACAAATATCATATGACACTACTAGTTTTGTTTCCAGTCTTACGCTCAAGTCTTTGTTACAACACGGAAACCAAACTATATATGAAAGTGACGTCACGTCAGCGGTTTGACGTCATACCATTAGTCTCTTTGGCACCAAAACATGTAAATTACATGTAGAAATATTGTAAACATTATGTAATTTTTTTTGAAATACAGCTCATTAATCACTTTATGTGATAATTGGAATATCTCATTCATGTTTATTTATTATCACTTTTGATAAACTCACTAACTAATAAAGCTGAATATGATGTTTGCCAAGGCTCATCTTAGTAAACTCTTAGTAAACTCATTTAATAAAATTAATAATAAATAAACACTCATGAAATATCCTCTATTATAGAAATGTCTGTTTCAAAATGTCTCAGAAAAAGTTGAAGTACTCTTTTGTTAACCCTTTCCCACATACGACATCCCACATTCTGCAGCAGACGACTTTGAACGTATTTTGTCAAAACATAGAAAATCTCCATAATTGAATGGATAACCTATGACACAAAGTGGAAAACATTGTGGCAAAAGGAGAAATTGCACGTTTTGTGCATTTTCTTCTTTTGTCACTATGTTTTTAAAAAGCCGTCTGCTGTTGGGTGGAGGAGAAATTGTTCTATTTGACTTTATCTTTCTTTTTTTGCACGATGTTTTCATAAGTGGTCTGCTGCAGAGACATAAAAGTTAGTCTGTATGGGGAAAGGGCTAAACAGAAATAGAGGTTACATAACTCAAGTTTTTTAATAACTTTTTTTATTTAAACCCCCTTCCCACATGTATAGAAAGAATCTTGACAGTAAACAAATTTGAAAACATTTTGGGGAAAATATGCGCTATCTTTCAAAATGAGCAATTTTAGAATAGAGAAGAAAACATTGTTCATCATGAGCATAATGGCAAAACGGGTCTGCGTGAGCTTAATACGTGAGCTTAATACGGGACAGCTTTTTCCTTATCTTATCATATCTTAAGCAAGGGAAAGAACTCTCATCACCTTACTAAATGAATTGTGAGAGAAGGTTACTTCCCTTGACAAAAACTTGAATATCTGGGGTATAATTCAGACACACACTTTTGGCTGATCTAATTGCTTTATTAACCCTTTCCCTCATACGACAATTCTGCAGCAGACGACTTTGAACATATTTTGTCAAAAAATAGAAAATCTCTATAATTGAATGGATAACCTATGACTAAAAGTGGAAATCATTGTGGCAAAAGGAGAAATTGCTCGTTTTGAGCAATTTCTTCTTTTGTCACTGTTTTCAAAAAGCTGTCTGCTGCAAAGGCGTCAGAAAGCACCTATATGAGGGAACGGGTTAAGGTTTAGGCCATTCTAAACATTTTTTCATTTATATCAGGGTGACAGTTCATTTATTCATGTTCCCTGGGTTAACAATCCAGTACTAGGCTAGGAAAATGTGCCTTGCCAAAGTGTACTCAACCATGACTGGCACGCTTCAACTTGGGATCGAACCTTGGATGCTCGGTTCTAAATCACCAAGGCTAACCACAGCAAATTTCTTTGGCTGATATAAATATAGCTATGTAAAGATAAACAAACAAACAAATATAACAGTTTGTGAAACAATTCTTATCCTTTCACTAATCAGGACACTTTCTGACGCAATATTTATGCTGCAGACGACTTTTGAAAACATTGTGGCAAAGGATAAATTGTTCTTAATGAGCAATTTTCTTCTTTAGCTTTTTTAACTATTTTTGGTGATTTCACATACATATAACAATATTTTCCATATTATTGCAAACATGTTTTTCAAAGTTTTCTGCTGCAGATTTGTTGTCAGTGGAAAAGCGTCAATCTACAAATATACAAAACTTGTACCATAATGTTCACTTGTGAGAGCGTAATGTGATACAGACATGTAAAAAAATCAAAGTTAAGTCTTAGAAGAGGAGAAATACCTCATTGCTAGCAATTTCTTAATTTCCCGTATTTAGTTTTGTTAGCTCCAAATTTAGAAATATAATTCCTCCTTTTCCAACCATGATATCAAAAGTCTTCTGCTACTACTTATCATTAACCCTTTCCCTCATATAGACGCTTTCTGACGCCTCTGCAGCAGACGGCTTTTTGAAAACATATTGACAAAAGAATAAATTGCACAAAACTTGCAATTTCTCCTCTTGCCACAATGTTTTCCACTTTTTGTCATAGGTTATAATGGATAACCTATGTTTTGACAAAATACGTTTAAAGTCGTCTGCTGCAGAATTGTCGTATGAGGGAAAGGGTTAACCTTTCCTCACATACAGACACACGTGTTTGCACATCTGCAGCAGACGACTATTGAAAACATAGCAACAAAAGGAGAAACATTTCAAAACAAACTGTTTTTATGAATTACACTTTTGTCTATAGAGATTTTCCGTTTTATTGAATAGATATTTTCAAAGTCGTCTGCTTCAAATTTGTTGTATTTGGGAAAAACTTTGAAATATGCATGAGGCCCATAACATTAAAAGGCTAATGTGACTGGATTGCTTTGCTGTCATTATTTCTCCCAAAACCATACCCATCAAAAAGGCATTTACTTGATATCAAGTGTAAACAAGAGCACCGCGTACGGCACAGACGCTTGACTGATAGGGAGAAAACAGAAAAAAAGCTGAGCTGAACAAAAAACCTTAACCGGACGACCATTCTGCCGCCGCCAACAAAAAACCTTAACCGGACGACCACGCCGACGCCGCCAACAAAAAACCTTAACCGGATGACCACGCCAGGGTCATGACAATAGCTCTCGTTTTTTCAAAAGTCAAGCTAAAAAATGGTTCGTATTTAAGACATTTGAGGCAAAATGGAATAAATGGTTAGTAAAATCATTACTTTGATACAAAGTTGAAAACTTTGGAATTGATTGATTGTTTGGGGTTTAACGCCGTTTTTAACAATTTCTCAGTCATATAACGGCGGCCAGTTCACCTACTCATGTGTTTCCTGGTTTTCGCACACCAGTACTCCACACAACAATCTTACCAAGCAACTGGCTGCTTTTCTACATAGACTTAGCCCATTGGTGGCAGACGAATGTCGCAATGACTTTTGTCAAACGTCGGAAAGAAAGTTGGCCAAGCCGGTATTCAAACTCACAACTTTGGGAGAAAAGTAGCGAAACGTTTTCATCTGCTGCAGTGGCAGGAAAAATCATGACCAGGTGCTCGTTTTTTTGTCCAATTAAATTGAATGATACAACTAAAGGTTGGTTCAACCTTTTCCTAATATAGATGCTTTCTGACGCCTCTGCAGCAGACAGCTTTTTGAAAACATAGTGACAAATAAACAAGAGGGCCATGATGGCCCTTGAATCGCTCACCTGATTTTTATTTTTTTTTCACTTTAGCTATATAAGCCCCGCCCCCTGGCAGCCATAGTTTCCGACCAATCAACTTGGCTTGAAGGAATCTGATAGAGGGTCACCCTAGGAACATTTCTACAAAATTATTTGAAAATCGGCCAGATACTTTTGGAGGAGAAGATTTTTTAAGTTTTCACTATAGCCATATAATGCAAATAGCCCTGCCCACTGGCGGCCATGTTTTTTGACCAATCAACATGGCTTGAAGGAATCTGAAAGTGGGTCATCCAAGGAACATTTCTACAAAATTATTTGAAAATCGGGCTGACACTTTTGGAGGAGAAGATTTTTTAAGTTTGCACTATAGCCATATAAGGCAAAATAGCCCCGCCCCCCCTGGCGGCGGTGTTTTTCGACCAATCAACATGGCTTGAAGGAATCTGGTAGAGGGTCATCCAAGGAACATTTCTACAAAATTATTTGAAAATCTGCCAAGCAGTTTGGGAGATGAAGAATTTTGAAGTTTTTTTCGTTTCGTTGCCATGGAAACCAGAATTCTGCATAGATCCCAAAAATTTGAAGGAATTCTGGTGAGGTCATTGAGAGGATGCTTTCTGTGAAGTTTCATCCCAATTGACCCACTGGTTACTGAGGAGAAGATGTTGAAGATTTTTTAAGTTTTCACTTTGGCCATATAAGGCAAAATTGCCCCCGCCCCCTGGCGGCCATGTTTTTCGACCAATCAACATTGCTTGAAGGAATCTGATAGAGAGTCACCCAAGGAACATTTCTACAAAATTATTTGAAAATCGGCCTGACACTTATGGAGGAGAAGATTTTTTAATTTTTCACTATAGCCATAAAAGGCAAAATAGCCCCGCCCCCTGGCGGCCATGTTTTTTAACCAATCAACATGGCTTGAAGGAATCTGATAGAGGATCACCCAAGGAACATTTCTACAAAATTATTTGAAAATCGGCCAAACACTTCTGGTGGAGAAGATTTTTTAAGTTTTCACTATAGCCATATAAGGCAAAATAGCCCCGCCCCCCTGGCGGCCATGTTTTTTGACCAATCAACATGGCTTGAAGGAATCTTATAGAGGGTCATCCAAGGAACATTTCTACAAAATTATTTGAAAATCTGCCAACCAGTTTGGGAGAAGAAGAATTTTGAAGTTTTTTTCGTTTCGACCAATCAACATTGCTTGAAGGAATCTGATAGAGAGTCACCCAAGGAACATTTCTACAAAATTATTTGAAAATCGGCCTGACACTTATGGAGGAGAAGATTTTTTAAGTTTTTACTATAGCCATAAAAGGCAAAATAGCCCCGCCCCCTGGCGGCCATGTATTTTAACCAATCAACATGGCTTGAAGGAATCTGATAGAGGATCACCCAAGGAACATTTCTACAAAATTATTTGAAAATCGGCCAAACACTTCTGGTGGAGAAGATTTTTTAAGTTTTCACTATAGCCATATAAGGCAAAATAGCCCCGCCCCCCTGGCGGCCATGTTTTTTGACCAATCAACATGGCTTGAAGGAATCTTATAGAGGGTCATCCAAGGAACATTTCTACAAAATTATTTGAAAATCTGCCAACCAGTTTGGGAGAAGAAGAATTTTGAAGTTTTTTTCGTTTCGTTGCCATGGAAACCAGAATTCTGCATGGATCCCAAAAATTTGAAGGAAATCTGGTGAGGTCATTGACAGGATGCTTTCTGTGAAGTTTCATCTCAATTGACCCACTGGTTACTGAGGAGAAGAAGTTGACGCACGACGGACGACGCACGACGGACGCCGGACGCCGGACAAAAGGCGATCACAATAACTCACCTTGAGCAAAGCTCAGGTGAGCTAAAAAAGAAATTGCTCAAAACGAGCAATTTCTCCTTTTGCCACAATGTTTAATCCACTTTTAGTCATAGAATATCCATTCAATTATAGAGATTTTTCTATTTTTTAACAAAATATGTTGAGTCGTCTGCTGCAGAATTGTCGTATGAGAGAAAGGTTAAATAATACAATTGAAAAACTTGATCATAACTGCTTTTCTATCTTGTTTATTCATATGTTTATCTCCCCTGTTGATACCTAATAATTTTATAAGCAACAAGTTGATTGGCTGCCACTAAGGTCAATCTGAGACGACCTGTCATAGGCAGCTATTAGATATAGATGACCATTTGCAGCAATGTTTAGGTCTGGTTTTAACCCTTTCCCTCATAAAGACGCTTTCTAACGCCTCTGCAGCAGACAGCCTTTTGAAAACATAGTGACAAAAGAAGAAATTGCTCAAAACAAGCAATTTCTCCTTTTGCCACAATGTTTTCCACTTTTAGTCATAGGTTATCCATTCAATTATAGATTTTCTATTTTTTGACAAAATATGTTCAAAGTCGTCTGCTGCAGAATTGTTGTATGAGGGAAAGGGTTACTGAGATTGGGGTTTTATTAAACCTCGCCAACAAAACAAGGATTGATAATTACAGCACTCAAAACATTTGGTTCTTTCCATAGCATGGCTGTCTTGTTAAAACATGATAGAAAAAAGAGAATTTTAATTATATTTTGTTTTTTACTTAACCTTAACGATCAGCCCCAAAACAACCAATCTACAACAAACACTTTTAAAAACATAATGACAACATTCATGTGGAAAATCTCCGAAAGATTATTATAAAATATTATCTTGAGTTAAAAACATTGTGGCAATTTAAAGGAGAAATTGCTCTGCAAGTCTTCTGTTGCGTATGCATCAAAATGGGTCTGCATGTTGAAAAGGATTCAGAAATATTTTTGTTTGTCATTTTCCCCTATTTTTTCTTGAAATGTTTCTGTATGACGAGAGCACAGAATCATCTCATAGAGATGATTCATTTGAGTACACAGAGCATAGGATTTGGAGATCATGCAAATCAAGATTTGTGATCATGAAATATGCCGCTAATCGAGAACTCCTCATGCTGAAAGATTTTGGTGCCAATCTGTCTGCACCGACAACAAAAGCTGATAAAAATGGTTCCTAACAATCATTAATTCATGGCCAAGATCTTTTTTACTATATAAGGCATTACTCTTATCACTTAAAATTTACTTTAACCCTTTCCCACATACAAAAGTCTCCAGCAGACGACTTTAAAAAACATAGTGACAAAACCCTGAAAATCTCCATAAAAGGTAGCTTTATTGTTAAATAAAGTGTCACATTTGGCCACAATGTTATCAAAAGTCGTCTGCTGCTATTGGATCAAAATGCGTATGCAGGTGGGAAAGGGAAAATTAAGCCATGTAAAACAAAAACCTAGGATTGGTACCCTGTTACCAGTGAAGATCTAGATCATCTCTGCTCCTCGTCAAGTCCGGTAAACATCAATGAAGACTCTAAATCTCGACAAAGGTTATGACCAAAATCAAACCAAGATAACTTAGTGATTAGATTGTAATTTCGGTACATCTGTTAAGCTTTGAAGGTAGGTATAATTTGTGTGATCCCATGTATTGACATGATTTTGTTGTTGACTAAATTAGACTTTAATTAACATGTTCAATTAACCCTTTCCTACTTACAACAAATCTGCAGCAGACAACTTTGAAAACGTCTTAAAAAAAAAAAAAAACTCAAACACCTTTAAATGAAGGAACAATAATTAAATAGAGTTCAAAACAGGGTGACAAAAGGAGACTAGAACTGTGAGTAGAACAAAAGGATACCCCCGTCCTGCGCTTACAAGACATATGGACAGACAGACAGACAGATATATTTCCGACCGGGATAATCTTACTTCATGCACATCCTCAGGTTGTGTGCAGCAACTGTGTAAAGTTTCATCAGAATTGGTCCAGCCGTTAAGGAGGAGTTGTGCTTACAAGGCATACGGACAGACAGACAGACAGACGGACTGACGGACAGACAGACAGGGTGATTCCTATATACCCCAAAAAAAACTTGTAGAGGGGTCAGAAAGCATCTATATGAGGGAAAGGGTTAACACGATAAACATGCAGAAATACAGGTTGTTTTTTTCTAGGAATATTTCAATGTTGTCTACAGTAGAGTAAGTTCTAAGAGACTGTTATAAACGGTTAAATGGCCCTTAATTACAATCATGCATGTTGTTTTTTATAAGGATTTTATAAGCTGTGGTTTTGTACAATCAAAGACAAAATATCAGCAGATCAATTCACTGTAATTACATGTAAATGATTGGTAACTACTATCTAGAGGCCAATCTTCCTTGTCCTACATCTATCTTCCAATTACCCTTAATTAAAGATTTCTCACTTGCAGACGCTTTTTGACGCATCTGCAGCAGACGACGAAAAAAAAGTGGCGACCAACCACCACAACTTTGTAGTCCCCATATTTTTTACCAATGAACATGTGGCTAATAGGATCTGATCAGGGGGTCACTCAAGGAACATTTCTACAATTTCCTTTTGAAATAGATGATTTTTAAATCTGGTGGCCATGCTTTTAAACCAATCACCATAGCTTGGAGGAATTTCATAGAGGCTTATCCCAGGAACATTTCTACAAAAATATTTGAAAATCTGTTTTATACTTTCGGAGAAGAAGATTTTTAGAGTTGTTACTTATTATAGCAATATAAGTCAAAACAGTACACACCCTAGATCCCATGTTTTTTGACTAGTCAACATGGCTTGAAGGAATTTGATAGAGGGTCACCAAAGGAACATTTCCTCCAAAAATATTTGAAAATCAGCCAACCAGTTTAGGAGGAGAAGAATTTAAAAGTTTTTACTTTCGGTTGCCATGGATAACCTGAAATTTGCACAGATAAAAAAAAAAATCAAGGATATTCGGAGAAAACATTGAGAGGATGATGTTATCTATATGAAGTTACATCCCAATTCGCCCAGTGAGGAAAAGTCTTTTGAAGCTAACAGCTGACGGATGAACAGACGCACGCCCACATGATGGAGAAAAGGTCGACTGGCTTCAAGCCAATAGGCCGAGCCCCGGTAGCTTAGTCGGTAGCGACGTGGGCTGTCAATCCAGGGGTTGTGAGTTTGAATCCAGGCTCGGCCAACTTTCTTTCCGACGATTGACAAAAGTCAATGTGACATGCATCATTCGTCTTCCACCAATGGGCTAAGTCAATGTGGAAAAGCAGCCTGTTGCTTGGGAAGATTGTTGTATGGAGTACTGGTGTGAGGAAACCAGGAAATGCATGAGTAGGTGAACTGGCCGCCATGATATAACTAAAGAAATTGTTAAAAACGGCGTTAAACCCCCAATTAATCAATCAATCAATCAAGCCAATAGAGCTAAAAAAATTCAATCAACTTGTTACATGCAAACAACAGTCTCATACAATCAAATCAGACAGCTCTAAAAATAGCCTAACAGGATAAGAGGAAACTGAGCATCCTTACACAGAATTTCCATTATCAGGTGCTATCAATAAAATGGTAATTACATTTGTACCATTGCTGAATTAATTGATTTAATTTGATTAACTCTATTCCACATATTACAACAAGTCTGAAGCAGTTAATGCCAAGAGTATCTAGGTAAAATTATGGAAAATATCTATAACTGAAAGATTACTTATTGAAAGAGTTGAAAACAATGTGGCAAAATGAGAAATCCTCATGAGCAATTTCCCCTTTGGCCATACTGTTCTCAAAACCCATCAGTTGAGGGCTTCATGCAAAACGGTTGTAACTACATCTTGAAAAAGATGTAGTTACAACCGTTTTGCATGAAGCCATAAATCAGATCTGCATGTTGGAAAGGGCTAATCAATCTTGTGCCAATTCTAACAAATCTTTAACCCTCATATAGACGCTTTCTGACGCCTTTGTAGCAGACATTGGAAAATCTCAATAAAAGGTATAGCTTAATTGTAAAATAAAGTTGAAAACATTGTGGCCAAAGGTGAAATTGCTCACTTTTGGCCACAATGTTTTCAAAAGTCGTCTGCTGCTATTGCGTCAAAATGCATCTGCGCAGGTGTGAAAGGGTTAATGACCTGAATATTCCAGCTCATCAAGGTCTATAGTATATATATATATATATTAGCTATAGAATAGTTTAGATAAATCCAACCAATAACCCAAAGTAGTACATCAAAGTACCTCACCTCAAGTATCTAGTGCAGATATTGATCCCTATTTCACATACTCAGTAACAAAATAGCTCAACTCAGTCTTGTATAACATTCAGTTACGATAGTGCTGCCTGTAGGACAACATTTTATCCGTAGATCAATATGAAACAAGATGTGTTTGTGAAACACTGATGCCCCCCAATGGCAACATCTAGGTCAAAGGTCAAGGTCGCCAGGTCAAAAATGTTGGTACTGACAGAAAGGTCATGTCACAAGGAATACACATGTGAAATATGGTAGCCGTATCTGTTATGGTTCAAAAGTAATGGCCAAGGTTAAAGTTTTTTTCGAGAATGGCAACATCTAGGTCAAAGGTCAAGGTCGCAAGGTCAAAAATGTTGGTACTAACAGAAAGGTCATGTCACAAGGAATACACATGTGAAATATGGTAGCCGTACCTGTTATGGTTCAAAAGTAATGGCCAAGGTTAAAGTTTTTTTCGAGAATGGCAACATCTAGGTCAAAGGTGGTCAAGGTCGCAAGGTCAAACATGTTGGTACTGACAGAAAGGTCATGTCACAAGGAATACACATGTGAAATATGGTAGCCATACCTGTTATGGTTCAAAAGTAATGGCCAAGGTTAAAGTTTTTTTCGAGAATGGCAACATCTAGGTCAAAGGTCAAGGTCAAACATTTTGGTACTGACAGAAAGGTAATGTCACAAGGAATACACATGTGAAATATGGTAGCCGTACCTGTTATGGTTCAAAAGTAGTGGTCAAGGTTAAAGTTTTTTTCGTGCAGACAGGCCAAAAACTACATCTAGGTCAAAGGTCAAGGTCGCAAGGTCAAAAATGTTGGTACTGACAGAAAGGTCATGTCACAAGGAATACACATGTGAAATATGGTAGCCGTACCTGTTATGGTTCAAAAGTAATGGCCAAGGTTAAAGTTTTTTTCGAGAATGGCAACATCTAGGTCAAAGGTCAAGGTTGCAAGGTCAAAAATTTTGGTACTGACAGAAAGGTAATGTCACAAGGAATACACATGTGAAATATGGTAGCCGTACCTGTTATGGTTCAGAAGTAGTGGTCAAGGTTAAAGTTTTTTTCGTGCAGACAGGCCAAAAACTACAACTAGGTCAAAGGTCAAGGTCGCAAGGTCAAAAATGTTGGTACTGACAGAAAGGTCATGTCACAAGGAATACACATGTGAAATATGGTAGCCGTACCTGTTATGGTTCAAAAGTAATGGCCAAGGTTAAAGTTTTTTTCGAGAATGGCAACATCTAGGTCAAAGGTGGTCAAGGTCGCAAGGTAAAAAATGTTGGTACTGACAGAAAGGTCATGTCACAAGGAATACACATGTGAAATATGGTAGCCATACCTGTTATGGTTCAAAAGTAATGGCCAAGGTTAAAGTTTTTTTCGAGAATGGCAACATCTAGGTCAAAGGTCAAGGTCAAACATTTTGGTACTGACAGAAAGGTAATGTCACAAGGAATACACATGTGAAATATGGTAGCCGTACCTGTTATGGTTCAAAAGTAGTGGTCAAGGTTAAAGTTTTTTTCGTGCAGACAGGCCAAAAACTACATCTAGGTCAAAGGTCAAGGTCGCAAGGTCAAAAATGTTGGTACTGACAGAAAGGTCATGTCACAAGGAATACACATGTGAAATATGGTAGCCGTACCTGTTATGGTTCAAAAGTAATGGCCAAGGTTAAAGTTTTTTTCGAGAATGGCAACATCTAGGTCAAAGGTCAAGGTCGCAAGGTCAAAAATTTTGGTACTGACAGAAAGGTAATGTCACAAGGAATACACATGTGAAATATGGTAGCCGTACCTGTTATGGTTCAGAAGTAGTGGTCAAGGTTAAAGTTTTTTTCGTGCAGACAGGCCAAAAACTACAACTAGGTCAAAGGTCAAGGTCGCAAGGTCAAAAATGTTGGTACTGACAGAAAGGTCATGTCACAAGGAATACACATGTGAAATATGGTAGCCGTACCTGTTATGGTTCAAAAGTAGTGGTCAAGGTTAAAGTTTTGTTTGTGCAGACAGACAGACAGACAGACAGACAGACCAACCAACGTGCAGACAGACAGACAGACAGGCCAAAAACTATATGCCCCCCCGAATCGGAGAGAATTTCTGATAAATAGAATTGAAAACATGGAGACAAAAGGAGAAATTGCTCGTTTTGAGCAATTTCTTCTTTTGTCGCCATGTATTCAAAAAGCTGACTGCTGCAGAGGCATCTACTGCTATTGCGTCAAAATGCATCTGCAGGTGTGAAAGGGTTAATGACCTGAGTATTCCAAAGTAACCCAAAGTAGTACATCAAAGTACCCTCAAGTACCTAGTGCAGATATCCCTATTTCACATTCTCAGTTACAAAATAGCTCAACTCAGTTGTGTATATAACATTCAGTTACGATAGTCTTGCCTGTAGAACAACATTTTATCCGTAGATCAATATTAAAAGGAGAATTTCTGATAAATAGAGTTAAAAACATGGAGACAAAAGGATAAATTGCAATGTTTTCAAAAAGCCGACTGCTGCAGAGGCGTCAGACGTCTATATGAAAGAAAGGGTTAACGACTTGAGTAATTCCACCTTATCAAGGTCTATAGTATATAGTTATAGAATATTTTAGATAAATCCAACCAATAACCCAAAGTAGAGCATCAAAGTGCCTCAAGTATCTAGTGCAGATATCCCTATTTCACATACTCAGTAACAAAATAGCTCAGCTCAGTCTTGTATAACATTCAGTTATGATAGTGCTGCCTGTAGGACAACATTTTATCCGTAGATCAATATGAAAAAGAGAACTTCTGATAAATCGTAAAGCTTGGATATACATAGAATTGATAAGACTGACTTCTAACATGTTTCTAAAATGAACATTAATTTTTCATCTCTGATTTATACATATTTCTATTTAACCCTTTTCATGCTCTCATGGCACCACCTATTCTGGCTATACCTAGGCTTTGTTTGTTTTATTGGGGTTTTACGCCATTTTAAACATTATTTCAGTTATATCACTGCGACAGTTCACTTATTCATGAATCCCTTGGTAAATAAACCAGTACTAGGCTAGGAAATGTGCCTTGCCCAAGGGCACTTCGACATAACCGCTAAATAGCCTTGTGATCGAGCCCAGTATACCCGGTTCGAAATCCCCGCCGCTAACCACTCAGCCATGGCGGATTCCTGCCATACCTAGGTATATTATCAATACTGTTGGCATGTTTAACCGGACATCAAGGCATCACTTGTAATGCTCTGTTTATAGTCCTGAGACCAAAGGAGGGAAGCCACCACTACCCCTTTAAAGTCGTTGGTATGACCTGACTGGGGATCCAACCCAGAATACCAACCCGGAACTCCTTCTCTCAAGGCAGACCCTTGGTCAAGTGTTTTCTTATTTTTTAAATTGGTCTCTGAATTGTTTCCCTAATTTGATATTCTTAGCATCGTCTGCTTTTAACCCTTTCCCACATGCAGCAGTCGACTTTTGAAAACATTGAGGCATATGAAGAGATTGCTCATGATGAGCAATTTCTCCATTTGCCACAGTGCTTTAAACGTTATTCAATGATCATATTTTTATTTTCAGTAACTGTCCATTTTTTAAATCTATGTTTTCTATCTAAATTGTCTGCTGCAGATTTGCTGTAACGGTAATACACTTTAGCTACAGTTATTGTCTTTGTTACGACTCTCAAATACTGCAGATGTATCACAGTGGTAAAAGCCGATAATTGCATGTTTATCAGTTTTTACTTAATACACTTTAACGTCAATTATTGACCGTGTTAAATCACCCCGTGTGTAGTCTTGGGATTGTTTGTGGATTAATTATGACAATTTTGGTCCGACTTTTTTTATCTCTTTAATTGGATCTGTGTTTGTTTTTTGCTTTCTAATGGTTTAATTTGGTACCATCACCCATGCAGGCCAAAATCACGGTGAAATGGGTCTTGTCGTGGCCATTATTATGGCTTCTTTTTATCACCTTCTGCAAACATGGACTTTCTAATTAAGATAGTTTGACAGCTACGTGTGTACGTGTCTACACAATGACAAATTATCACTTTCCCGCATGCAACAATTATGTACAAGGCTACGTTGAAAACATCAAGGCAAGAAACATCGTGGATAAAGGAGAAATTGCTTATTGCAAGCAATTTTGAGTTAGCATTAACATTTCAAAATTCGGATGGGAAGCCTCAATATATGGTAATAAGGGTTAATAAGGGTTACAAATCAATGACTTTTTGTTTAAAATAAAAACAACACTTTATCCTGAAATATAAATTAAAGTTTATTACATTATTTTTTCAATCACATATAAAGTTACATACGACCTAGTAACAGTATTATGGTCTGTATATTTACGCATCTGGACTTGAGCTCCGCAATTTATATTTTCACAAAATTCAAAATGGCTTCTAATCGAGCTGAAATCGAAACAATAACTTGGAACAAATGACTTTTTAAATGTACATTCATAAGTTATATATTTTTTCTAGTGTTTGTTTTTTATACAAATCAATTCTATAAGATATGTTTCTTTCAATCAAACTTGATTTATTCTGTTAAATCATCATTTAAGTCGCCCTTTTTATCAATGACCGGCCTGCACAGTTTTTGACGATCGGTGAATTGGAGGGTAATTTTTTCTGAATTTTTGCTTGACCCTCTTATAAGTCGCTCCCCCCACTTCACTTTCGATTTTGAAGGTAAAAAAGTGCGACTTATAACCGAGTATATACGGTATGTGGGAAACGGTTAACACATCTGAGGAAACATTTGAAACAACTGGAAAATCAGAAAATTTATTTTGAAACAGAGTTTAAAACTGACAAAGGACAGTGCACTCGACTATTCCACCGCTTATTAGTTACTGAGATATTGACTTGGCATGCAAAGTTTGTAGTTGCATGCAAAACATTAACCAGAATTGTTTAAAGGGTGATAATTTGCATTATATGCAGGATAGAGTTATCTAACTTGATCATTTTCATAGGTGTGATGGTTGTAAAGGGTTTTATAAAGTTCCAATGCAATGCATCAAGTATTTACTAAGATAATATTATGGTCTCTTAACCCTTTCCCTCATATAGACGCTTTCTGACGCTTCTGCAGCAGACGGCTTTTTGAAAACATAGTGACAAAAGAAGAAATTGCTCAAAACGAATATTTTCTCCTTTTGCCACAATGTTTTCCACTTTTATATAGTCATAGGTCATCCATTCAATTATAGAGATTTTTTATTTTTTGACAAAATATGTCCAATGTCGTCTGCTGCAGAATTGTCATATGAGGGAAAGGATTAATGTAGTTGCACGTAAACCTTTAACCAGAATTTCTAAATAAATAGAGGGCCACAACATGCATAAAATGCAGGATAGAGTTATCTAACTTGATAATCTACATAGGTGCGTGATAGTTGGGTGGTGTTGTGGAAAGTTTCAATGCAATACATATAGTATTTAAGTAGTTGCAAGCAAAACCTTAACCAAGGTGTGACGCCGACGCCAGGGTGAGTAGTATATAAGCTCTCATATTCTTTAAATAGTCAAGCTAAATAAAAAGAAATTGGTCATCTTGAGATATTACACCTTTTTCTTAAATGTGTTAAAATATCTTCAGCTGATTAGACATTAACTATTGCTCATTTCAGAAAAAGGGTTAATAATTCTAACTGCCACATGATAATGGAGCCTGTCTGAAGGAAACGTTTGACATTCTTAACCCTTTCCCTCATACAACAATTCTGCAGCAGAAGACTGAACATATTTTGTCAAATAAGAAACCGCTGAAGACGGTAAGGCCAGATTGTCGTCAATTTGACCTAGAAAATCGACAAACCAAGGTCAAGGTCAAAGTAACCATAGAAATCAATAGAAATTGTTACTGGTTACCTCGCTTTAGGCAAAGTTTCTAACCCTTTCCAGTGCTGAGATTTTGCCTCAACCTGAAACTTTAACCAAAATGTTGACGGACAGACAGACTATCAGACAGACAGATAAACTGACAGACGGACATCGCCAATCTATAGACCGGAATTGCTACAGCAATCCGGCCAAAAATGGAAATCTCTATAATTGAATGGATAACTTATGACCAAAAGTGGAAAACATTGTAGCAAAAGGAAAAATTGCTCAATTTCTCCTTTTGCCACAATTATATTTAACAAGAGCTGTCGGAGGACAGCGCGCTCGACTATATGCCGCTTATTCACATAAAGCACTATTTCATTATATTGCACTTAAGTACTATTAACCCTTTCCCTCATACGGCAATTCTGCAGCAGACGACTTTGAACGTATTTTGTCAAAACATAGAAAATCTCCATAATTGAATGGATAACCTAAGACAAAAAGTGGAAAACATTGTGGCAAAATTTTCTAAGTAATTCAAGGGCCATTACTCCATATTTAGGATACAATGGAGTTATCTAACCTAATTGTACGATGGTCCTTAACAAATTTGATTTGAATTATGAAACTTTAACGTTGAGCTAAACGCAAAGGTTAAAACTGACCGAGTCCAAAAATAGCAAAACCTTAAAAAAAGGTTTACCAAATGTTTGACATCATGCAAAACCCGTTTGATATGTTGAAGAATTATATTTGATAAATGAATGATCACAATTAGAAAGGAATGTAACCAAAAATGATGAATTTATCTAAAATTCTCAAAATCAAACAAAAATCATGTTATTTATTCTTAAAAAGTCACACTCAGCATCTTCAACATACAATGTGAAGAAAGGTATTATATGTAATTATATTCCAAATATGAAAGCCCTTACACAAGTACTTATTGAGAAAAATTAAAAAATTAAATGAAAATGCCAACTTGCCCTAAAACTTTAACCACCCAAAATCATGTCTTTTGCCGCAAAAAGAAGGTCACACTCAGCATCTTCAGCATACAATATGAAGAAATGTATTGGATGTAATTATATTCCAAATATGAAAGCCCTAGCATAAGTAATAATTGAGAAAAAAAAAAAAAAAAAAATATTCCAACTTGCCCTAAAACTTTAACCACCGAAAATCAGGTTTTTTACCCCAAAAAGACGGTCACACTCAGCATCTTCAGCATTCAATGTGAAGAAAGGTATAATATGTAACTACATTCCAAGTATTAAAGCCGTAGCACAAATACTTATTGAGAAAAATTAAAAAATTAAATGAAAATGCCAACTTGCCCTAAAACTTTAACCACCCAAAATCACGTCTTTTACCCCAAAAAGAAGGTCACACTCAGAATCTTCAGCATACAATATGAAGACAGGTATTAGATGTAATTATATTTCAAATATAAAAGCCCTAGCATAAGTAATTATTGAGAAAAAAAAAATAAAATAAAAAATTCCAACTTGCCCTAAAACTTTAACCACCGAAAACCATGCTTTTTACCCCAAAAAGAAGGTCACACTCAGTACCGTTAACATTCAATGTGAAGAAAGGTATAAGATGTAACTATATTCCAAATATTAAAGCCCTAGCACAAATACTTATGAATGAAAATGCCAACTTGCCCTAAAACTTTAACCGGACGCCGACGGAGACGCCGACGCCAGGGCGAGTAGTAAAGCTGTCATATTCTTCGATTAGTCGAGCTAATAATTAAAGTTACGTTTTATTTTTTGTGTCATATGGGCTCCCATAATATCTGCAATCTCATAGACAAAAGTAAGGATGGTACTTAAGTCATGTGCAAATTCCTTTGAGAATCAAGAGCAAGTAGGTCTAGTAAAACATAATGTATCTTTTATAGATCAAGTCTTCAGAAAGCTTTAAATAAAATATTTTCCTTGATCATATCTGTTGTCTGGTAATCCTTTCACACATACAGCTGAAATAACAGCAGATGACTTTGAAAATATATAGGCAAAAATATGGAAAACAACTATAAATGAAAGTATTACAATTTTTTATAAAATGAAGTGGAATACAGTGTGACATTAAGGAGTGTTTCCTGCTTCAGGCAAAAGGTTTTCTGCTGCAGACGAGACTAAATGTGTATGCACATAGTGACATACAACAGCGTTACCTTAACGCTTTCCTTCATATGACAATTCTGCAGCAGACGAATTTGAACATATTTGTCCAAAAATAGAAAATCTATCTAATTGAAAGGATAACCTATGACTAAAAGTGAAAAACATTGGGGCAAAATGATAAATTGCTCGTTTTGAGCAATTTCTTCTTTTGTCACTATGTTTTTAAAAAGCTGTCTGCTGCAGAGGCGTCAGAAAGCATCTATATGTGGGAAACGGTTAAACAAAGATCTGACCAAAAAATAAGATGAACTCATAATGCAACAAAGGCTTTTTATTAGCCCCTTTTCATAAACAATTAATCTGCAACAGACAACTTTCAGATTATCTTGGCAAAACTAACAAGAAGTTATTAATGTGACTTTTCAACAATGCTTTAAATAATAGTATGCTGCAGATGTCACATGCCTCAAAACGCATCTGTATGTGGGATAGGTCAACAAAATGTTGTCGTAAAACCAGCCATTTGCATATACACAATACTTTCCAATGCTTTCCAACTGCCAAACACATATATATTGAAGCATCTGCATCAGATAAGTTTTCAAGACATATCTTTTAAAAAAAAGAAATAGCTCATCAGAAGAAATTTCTGCTTTTTGAAATACTGTTTTATTACTATTTAAAAAGTTAAGTTTCATTAACAAACCATTTACCATACTTTTGCCAAAACAATTTCAAATTGATCTCAATAATCCATATTTATCTTTTCATAAACCCTTTCCCATATACAACAAATCTGCAGCAGACGACTTTGAACACAATCATCGAGTCTAAAAATATTGAAACTCTTTTTTAAATGAAATAACATTTAATATTGAGTAAGGTTAAAATCTTTGTGGCAAATTAATAACTTGGTCATTATAAGCAATTTCTATTTATACAACGATGTTTTCAAAAGACATTTGCTTTTCAAGCAGATACCACAAGAGATAATTGGTTGAAAGCCTGGTGCTTACATTAAATGCCTATATAACATAAATATTACATCAGGGCTCTGAGCACATCCCAAACCAACTTAGCTAGCGGATAGTTTTTGTTTCGCAAACTTCCCGCAAACTTAGGATCAGTTAATACAATATAGCTTGCAGTTTTGCAACAACAACAAGAGGAAGTTGTAAATTTTCAAATTTGCAAAATTGAGGCTTACAATTTAGGCAATGTTTTCACAATACCCTCAGTTATTTCTGATTGCCATCATATAATTATATTCTTTTAAATAGTGACTTGTAAATAGCTTTTTACATGATAATGATAAATGTAGATAAAACAAACTTTTAATGAAGATTTGGAAGAACAGAATCTTCTCAGAAATGACAATGTCTGCAACTTGGTAAATGACAACACTTGACAGGACTAAACTAATATGTTAATAACTGTTTATTCAATGATGTATAGTGAACGAATATTATGTGAGAAAGGGTTAAGATAGAAAATTTCATTTATTAGTATTTTCAATTAATGCAAGAAATAATCAAAGTTGCAATATGGTTTTTGATCTTTGGCATTTTTTTTTAAAAAACCTATTTTCTATCACATTTTCCCCACATTATATATATAGCTAGAAGCTTTGTGACATCTCTGCAGCAGACCTCTTTTGCAAAAGATATGAATAACGGAAAATGTGTTCATATTGAGTAATTTCTCCATTTGTCACAATGTTTTCAACTCTATATATATATATTCAAAAACTAAACTTTATTTTTCTCCTGTTTATTTTAGTTGTATGCTGCAGATTTGTTGTGTCAAAGGAAAGGGTAAAGGTTGCAGGCTAGCAAGTTTGCGCAAATTAAAGCTCAGAAATATCTTATGTCTTCTATTGTTCCAATTGCAAGCTTGAACTGCACATTATCTTGCAAGCTTAATTGCAATTAAGATTACTTTTATTCCAATCGCAACCTTGCACAATCTTAAGGTTATACAATCCTGAGTGCATGGCAACCTTGCACAATCTTAATAAGGTTGCGCAAGATGTCGCATGCTTAAAGGTTAGATTGCAAATGTTCCAATTGAAATCTAACTGCATGCTTAAATAAGTTAGTCGCAAACTTATTTGAATGCGACGGTAATCTTGCTGCTACCTTGTTTCAATCTTTATTAAGCTTGGAACATTCGCAATCTAACTGCATGCTTAAATCTTAGTGGCACGCTTATTTTGATTGCGACAGTAATCTTGCTGCGACATTATTTCAATCTTTATTAAACTTGCAGTTTTGGTTTGGGTTGAGCAGAATGATGCTAAAATGTTAAAGATAAAGGGTGCCTAATTCAGTTAATGGCGTAATAACACAGTTGGAAACAAAAATTGCATTGGTTATTGCTGCAATTTAATGTCCTGAAATCACTACCAATAATTACAAATACAATACCTAAATTTGATGATTTTCCGAGAGCATGATTTACTATCCTCATGGTACTCAACCATGCCATCTGTATTTTAACCCTTCCCAAAAACAGATGCTTTCTGAGGCCTTTGTAGCAGATGACTTTGAAAACATTGTGGCATTTCTCATTTTGTTTTTTCAACTCTGTTTAATAAAGATACTTTCATATTAAGATATTTTCCATATTTTTGACTAGATGATTTCAAAGTCGCCTGCTGCAGATTTGTTATATGTGGGGAAGGGTTAACCCTTTCCCATCTGCAGACGCATTTTGACACAATAGCAGCAGACGACTTTTGAAAACATTGTGGCCAAAGGTGAAATTGCTCATGATGAGCAATTTCTCCTTTGGCCACAATGTTTTCAACTTTATATAACAATTAAGCTATCTTTAATGGAGATTTTTCAGGTTTTTGTCACTACGTTTTCAAAGTCGTCTGCTGCAGATTTGTTATATGTGCGGAAGGTTTAAGATAATAATCAGATTTTTTTATGACTGAAATTAACCCTAAATCAGACACAGACAAATTTAAATGCCTCAATCAGCAGCAGACAAACTTTTAACAACATTGTGGGAGGGAGTAGTTAATCCTTCTCCAACAATTTTAAGTTTTTCATCTTGGTATTTAACCCTTTCCCTGATATAGACGCTTTCAGACGCCTCTGCAGCAGACGGCTTTTTGAAAACATTGTGACAAAAGAAGAAATTGCTCAGAACGAGCAATTTCTCCTTTTGCCACAATGTTTTCCTCTTTTTGTCATAGCTGGTTATCCATTCAATTATGGAGATTTTCTATGTTTTGACAAAATACGTTCAAAGTCGTCTGCTGCAGAATTGTCGTATGAGGGAAAGGGTTAAATCATATACCAGATTTGCAGGCATTCTTTGCCTCGCAAAATATTTCAGTGAAACAGTTAAACTAAAGATAAACAGATTACCAAGCTGCAAAGATTCATCTGCGTAAATTTAATTTTCTGTTTTAAATCTGATTTGGTTTGTTTAATTTCTTAATATTAAACCCGTTCCCTGAAACAGATGGCATTTTTAAGACGTACTTGTGGAATTAGGAGAAATTCCTCAAGACAGGTAATTTCTTCTTTTCTCACAATGTTTACAACTCTGTATCAAAACTTCTGTTTTTCAACAGTTACTAAGTCTTAAGTTAACTGTTAATTGCTCAATTTAATACATGAACTTCTTTCTTTTGTGATTTGTCATTTGGAAAACAAGGAAATCTAGTATGCCTTGCATGATTTTTATTCAACTATTAAAAGAGCAATGTCTCTTTTTTGTACCTACACAAGAAAGTATAATTACAATATCCGCATTAAATAACATCAATTTCTCTTTTTAGTACTAGAAATATATTCTTTCTGAGTTGTCTTGATTTGTGTGGATTTCCTAAAATATTTTGCATGTATCTTTAACCCTTTTCCTCATACGACCATTCTGCAGCAGACGACTTTGAATGTATTTTGTCAAAAAATAGAAAATCTCCATAATTGAATGGATAACCTATGACAAAAAGTGGAAAACATTGTGGCAAAAAGGAGAAATTGCACGTTTTGTGCAATTTCTTCTTTTGTCACTATGTTTTCAAAAAGCCGTCTGCTGCAGAGGCGTCAGAAAGCGTCTATTTGAGGGAAAGGGTTAAAGTAGTGAAATGTATGGTCAAATAACCCTTTCCCACATACAGCAAATCTGCAGCAGACGACTTTGAAGGCATAGTGACAAAAACCTGAAAAATCTCCATAAAAGATAGCTTAATTCATAAATAAAGTTGAAAACATTGTGGCCACAGGAGAAATTGCTCATCAACGATTGACCTCAATGTTTTCAAAAGTCGTCTGCTGCTATTGCGTCGAAATTCGTCTGCAGGTGGGAAAGGGATAATATAGAATCAAAACAATGACATGTGATAGCAGCTTGCTCTCTAATTGGCTAATTAGTATACAAAGAACTCCTTTCAATTAATACACTAAACAAGACTTTCGATTTACCACAATGACTTTTAAACAAGAGCTCTCCGTAAGACATTGCGCTTGACTATTCCACCGCTTATTAGTTACTGAGATAATGGACTGTTATGTAGTGGCATGCAAAACTTCAACCAGAATCTCCAAGTGAAAAAATCAAGGGCGATAATTTGCATTATATGCAAGATAGAGTGTGATGGTTTGGACGTTACTTAGATAATGGACTGTTAATATAGTTGCACTCATGCTTTAAACAAAATTTCTTAGTAAAAAAAAAGGCCATTATTTGTATTATATGCAATATAGAGTTCTCCTACTAGATTGTTTACATCGGTGTGATGGTTGAGAAGGGCTGTATAAAGTTTCACTGCAATGCATCTAGTATAGTTACTGAGATATGGACCTTAAATGTAGATGCTTTTGATTGTTTGTTTGGGTTTAATGTAGTTGCACGCAAAACTTTAACCAGAACTTCCTAGTAAAACAAGATGGCCCTGGGGCGCTCCCCTGAGTCATGCAATGTGCATGATTTGTCATTCAAACAACAATAATTCTTTCTTTTTTACCAATCAACATGGCTTGAAGGAATCAATTACATGGTCATTTCTACAAAATGGAAATTGGCCAGATGCTTCAGAGAAGAAGAATATATATAGCAATATAATGTAAAAAAGCCCCACCCCTGGTGCCCGTGTTTTTCAACCAATCAACATGGCTTGGAGGAATCTGATAGAGGGTCACCCAAGGAACATTCCTATAAAATAATTTGGAAATCTGCAAGACACTTTTGGAGAAGAAGATTTTTAAAGTTTCTTACTATAGTCATACAAGGACAAACAAGCCCACCCCCTAGCAGCTACATTTTTTGACCAATCAAAATGGTTTGAAGGAATCTGATAGAGGGTCACCCAAGGAACATTTTAAATAATTATTTGGTAATCGACCACATACTTTTGAGAAGAAGAAATGTCAAGTTTTCACTGTAGCCATATAAGGCAGCCTTGTTTTTTGGCCAATCAACATGGCTTGCAGTAATCTGATAGAGGGTCACCCAAGGAACATTCCAACAAATTGATTTGAATGGATCAACAAAATTTGAAGGAATTATGGTGAAGACATTGAGAGGATGCTTTCCGTGCAGTTTCATCCAAATTGACCTACTGGTTACAGAGGAGATTACAGAGGATGTTAACGCACAACATTCAACGGACAAATGGCGATGACAATATTACTCACCTTAAGCACTTTTTGCAGGAAAGAGTTAGGTTACTTATTTATTTAAATAGGTTTGATGATTAGAAAGCATTGTAGAAAGTTTCAATGCAATACATCCAGTAGTAACTGGGCATTGGTGAAATATATATATTATGTACTTGCATGCAAAATCTCAACCAAGGTGTGACGCTGACACTGTTTCCGGGGTGAGTGCAATAGCTCTCATATTCACTGTATAGTCCAGCTTAAAAGGTTTTTCTAGACGCATTTTGACGCAATAGCAGCAGACGATTTTTGAAAAATTGCGGCCAAAGGTGAAATTGCTCATGATGAGCAATTTCTCCTTTGGCCACAGTGTTTTCAAAAGCTATTTTTTATGGAGATTTTTCGGGCTTTTGTCACTATATTTTCAAAGTCGTCTACTGCAGATGTGTTGTATGTGGGAAAGGGTTAACAAATGGAAGTTGAGTCAGATTATTATCTACACCCAGACCAAAGTAACATGACCCTTGGGAACACAAGAGGATAACATTTCCCTGTATGAATGTGCATGATATCAAATATCACAACTGAACTGTGTTCTATTGTTTAATGTCATCACACTTATTGTTTTGTTAACCCTTTCCCTCATATAGACGCTTTCTGACGCCTCTGCAGCAGACGGCTTTTTGAAAACATAGTGACAAAAGAAGAAATTGCACAAAACGTGCAATTTCCCCTTTTGCCACAATGTTTTCCATTATTAGTCATAGGTTATCCATTCAATTATGGAGATTTTCTATTTTTTGACAAAATATGTTCAGTCGTCTGCTGCAGAATTGTTGTATGAGGGAAAGGGTTTATGTCATCACACTTATTGTTTTGTTAACTCTTTGTCATAGTTGATGACATTATGAAACTTCACTGGGAAAAACATCCAAATTTTCTCAAGCTGAAATAATAATACAAACATTTTTAAGTCGAGTCCTGAAAGCTTCCCAGCAGGCACACAACGTTGTTTCAATGTTGAAATATAGTCACGACGTCGAACAACGATATTACAACGTTGAAACAACGTCGAAGATACAACGTTGCAATTCTATGTTGTTTCAATGTTGAAACAACGTCGAAGTTACAACGTTGAAAAATGGTTGTCATGCTGCCGATGTATCAATGTTCTCACCTTTGTTATTTTGAACATGTTTTTACCAGAGACATATAAACACCATCTCTGTGTTTACCTTAAAAGTTTTAATATTCATTCCTGCAATAGGATACAGTTATTTGGTATAAACACACTGATAAACATGTGTTGTAAATGCCGTTTGGAAATTTGAATTATAACGGTGACGTAATTGTTATAAATGACGTCATTCACGTGCCACGTACGTCATAGTGCAAGAGGGAAACAGATCATAGTATTGCCGGGGGAATAGTTCAATCCTAGACGATAGCTTTCATGTAAAACAGCTACAGATTTGTATGTATAGTGAATCAGGTAATAATATATTCATTATTTGTTTATTTTGTTTCAATACACACTATATTAACAATTTTCTTCAAATTGGTATTAGATCTAGTTATGTTTACAGCATATCCAGATACGAAATTGTTTGTTTTTTGGGTTCGTACCAAAACATTTTCGTTCCACCTGCTTGATCCAATTTCAAATTATTTAATTATACTAGTTTTTCCTCCTTAGTTTAAATGTGATTTTAAAATATCTCCTTCTTTTAGGTTTGAATATGAGTGTAGCCTGTTTTTGGGGGGTAAAAACATAAATTTTGATGAATTTTAATTGATTTTGAGAATAGGAAATAGTTTGTTAAATTTTACATTTAGGTCAGACACGGGTGGCAACATCCATTGTCCTTATTGCATAGCTTGTCCCAGAGCCTGTAATGACAAGTGAAATTTTAATTATTAAATTAATTAACGGGATTCCGTGATCCCGAGGATCGTATATTTTAGTGAGGAATCTTTCATCCCACTGGCTGGCGATTCCGTTTTTCTTACTTTTGTTCTTCCCTTTAATTATATAAGTATTAAAATACCAGGTTTTGTTGCGAAAAACAGTAATAAGAATGACCCATGAATTTGCATTTCCGGCTTTGAGAATAAACATAAGCAGATCAAGTATGAAGAACAAGGTCACACTCTAAATAGCAGTTCAAAAATATTACATTTGCCATTATTCTTTCCTACCTAATTATTGGTCATATTATTCTTCCAGGAAGCCTTTCCAAATTGCACGGAGGCAAAAACGAGGGATGTGATGTCCAAATACCTAATATATGCGCCAGAAAGAGCCGGATGAGGAGGCAGAACTTGAACAATGCAATGAAAGAAGTGCAGGAACTGTTACCAGTGTTTCCCACCACCTTTTTGGGAATGGGGCCAGGGCCCTTGGAATTGTGAAAATAGTGACAAATGCCTGAAATTGTGAATTTACGAAAGTATATGTCAATCAAGGATTTTAATTAGGATTGATGGATAGTGAATAAACTAATAGGCTATAATTTCTACTGGTTTCGTTGCATTGCGGTGCTTCTAGTATTATATAAATGTATTACAAATTAAATTTGTCCTCTGACAGAATAGACCTAAAACTTCTTGTGAGAATAAAACACCGGCAAGAACTATAACTCTTTTTGTCGTTTTTACACTCTCCATTGATATATAATTACCGATTTTAGCTCGACTTTTCTAATAATTTGAGAGCTATTACAGTTATGTGTGCGTTGGCGTTGAAATTTTGGTTAAAGTTTTGCATGCAAAGCTATTTCTAAAAAAACGCATATGCTATTGCTTTGAAACTTCATACACTCATTGGACATCATCAAATATATTGAAAATATAAAGTGATTGTCTATATTTATATATATGTTTATATGGTTTTGGTTGAACTGTTTTTTCAGATATGATCGTGGTGAGGGTCTTATAGTACACTGAATTCGAACTATTATTTATATAACTCTACTTCTGTGATCGCTCTAGTTAACCTCGTCAATTGTATGTTTTAAATAAAATTTACTGTTAAATTCACAATAAACTTTCTATATGTTAATATGTGTGAAAAATAAAACCATTGGTATATGACACTGCATTTGTTTGTTCGCCGAGCCTTGGTAGTGACGCTAGCTGTCAAGGGTTGTGAGTTTGAACCCCAGCTCGGCAAACATTCTTTCCGACGTTTGACAAAAGTCATTGTGACAAGCGTTATTGTCTTCCACTAATGGGCTATCAGTCTATGTAGAAAAGCAGCCAGTTACCTGGAAAGAATGTTGTATGAAGTACTGGTGTGAGAAAGTCGAGAAACATATGAGTAGGTGAACTGGCCACCGTGATATGACTAAAAGAAAAATTGTTGAAAACGGCGTTAAGCCCCAATCAACTGAGCAAAAACTGACTTTGGACAAAAACCTCTTCGATGGGGTACAAACAGGATTTGCTTAAACAAAGTAATGTTGAAATCCCAACCCCTATTCAACTCTCAAATCCAGACAATTTTCAACGTTGAAGTCGCAACGTTGTTTCAACATTGAAATTGCAATGTTGTTTCAACGTTGATATCGCAACATTGTTTCAACGTTGATATCGCAACGTTGTTTCAACGTTGATATCGCAACGTCTATACAACTTTCAAATACAACCATTTTTCAACGTTGTGACAACGTTGAAGTACGACATTGTTTCAACGTTGTTGTGCCTGCTGGGTTACTTGTAAACATTGCGGCAAAGGGGGAATTTGATCGTTATGAGCAATGTATCCTTTTGCCACAATGTTGTCAAAGGTCATCTGCTACAAAGGCATTGGTAGTTGTCTGTATGTGGGAAAGGGTTAAACATTATATTCCAATTAAAATCTTCGAAGGACTGTTTTAGAAAAATTAATGAGGTGCTTTAGAAAAGACCATTTTTCAATTATCTAAGTTCATTATATGGTAATATTACATGAACTTCTGTGTTTGCAAAGTCCGAGAACTATTTGGCACATCAGGGTGGTGTTTGATACAGTGATTGTTTTAACCCTTTCCCACAAACAACAACTCTCACTTTGAAAAGGTATTGGCAAGAACATGAAAAATATCCAAAAGTTAGAGTTTAATTATTGAAGAGTTGAAAACATTATGGCAAAAGTAGATATTGCTCACTATGAACAATTTCTCCTTTTGCCACTATGTTTCTCAAAAGTGGTCTGCTGCAGAGGCATCAGAAAGCATTCTTTATGTGGAAAAGGATTGATCGATCTTAATTTCAAAATAATTTGAATGAATGCAGAAAGTGGTAACTACGATTGCCTCCATAAGAAAACAGCCTTCCCCAAAAACCTAATAATATGCAGTAATGAGTATCAAGTTCCAACCTATTAAATTACCATGTTGAATAATCTGCAGATCATAACATGAATGATGTTGCACCATTCAAATACAACAAATCTGCAGCAGACGACTTTGAAAACAGACTCGTTAAATATAGTAACAGTAAACCTCTACATATGAAAGTTTAATTATTAAATAGAGTTGAAAACATTGTGGCAAAGGGAGAAATTTGTTTTCAAAAACCGTCTACTGCAGAGGCAACAGAAATCGTCTGTATGTGGGAAAGGTTTAAAACCATATTTCATAATACTAACAGTTGAGTTTCACATAGCTATATATATATATCCTTAATTTTCATACATATGGTCAAAAAATACTTGCACTCCCTTACGAAAAGCAGTTTCTGACAACACACTTCCGATAAACTGGTAATTAGCTAACACTACACTGACGTCTAACTGGCTTAAAGAAATACTCTCTGACAACACACTGAGATCTATTGTGTTTCACACTGGTATGATTTTTCTTTTTCTGGAAATACACTGACAGAAACTTTCAGTCTATTGCCAGTTTCTGACATCAGTGTAATGTGAGATCGAATAATAGACTGATTATTGACTGGAATGAAGCTGAAGTTTAGCTGGCAAGAACATGGCAATACACTGATAACACACTGACGATATATTCAATTTCCGTAAGGGCTGAGTATTTCAATATTTGATATCAAAGCTCTTGATAAGAAGAGTATTTCACATCCCCAAATCCCAGATATATGACCCTACAACTTTATGTTGTTGGTAACTGAAAGAATCTTCTCCATACTGACATTATAAGAGAGATATTGTAGGGAAAAGACCAGTTATAACATAATAAATGTTCCTATATACAACAAATCTGCTGCAGAAAAACTGAGAAAACACAGTGAAAAAATATGGAAAATCTCTAAAAAATTTAACAAGAGGGCCATTATGGCCCTGGATCGCTTACCTGATTTTATTTTTTTTCACTTTAGCCATAAAAGCCCCGCCCCCTGGCGGCCATAGTTTTCGACCAATCAACATGGCTTGAAGGAATCTTATAGAGGGTCACCCTAGCAATTTTTCTACAAAATTATTTGAAAATCGGCCAAACACTTTCAGAGGGGAAGATTTTTTAAGTTTTCACTCAAGCCATATAAGGCAAAATAGCCTCGCCCCCTGGCAGCCATGTTTTTTGACCAATCAACATGGCTTGAAGGAATCTGATAGTCGGTCACTTAAGGAACATTCTTAATCTTTATCTTGAAAAATACTGAGAGGTCGTTGACCTTCTCCAGGAGCGAATGTAAAGGTAGAATTTCTGTTTTCAATATCTGCATCATCCAACAATGTGTCAATACTGCCAATGTAAGGACATGATTGTGACAAATATATGAAGTTGTTATCGTGTTCACAAAGTCAATTATAACAATTTTGCCAATTTAAAAGGGCCATAATTCAGTCATGCATGGACAGATCTGGCTGGTTTTCAAAAGGAACCGAGCTCTCATGTATATCTAGCTACTGTATAAGTTTGGTAAACATCATATAATAAATGATGACTTTATCAAGTTCACAAGGTCAATTATAGAAATTTTTCCAATTTAAAAGGGCCATAATCCTGTCATGCATGAACGGATCTTGCTGATTTTCAAAAGGAACCAAGCTCTCATGTATATCAAGCTACTGTATAAGTTTGGTAAACATCATATAATAAATGATGACTTTAACTTGTTCACAATGTCAATTTTAAAGGGCCATAATCCCGTCATGCATGGACTGATCTTGCTGGTTTTCAAAAGGAACTCAGATCTCATGTATATCTAGCTACTGTAAAAGTTTTGTAAACATCGGATAATAAATAATGACTTTAACTTGTTTACAAGGTCAATTATATCAATTTTGCCAATTTTCAAGGGCCATAATCCTGTCATGCATGGACGGATCTTGCTGGTTTTCAAAAGGAACTCAGCTCTCATGTATATCTAGCTACTGAATAAGTTTGCTAAACATCGGACAATAAATATTTATCGTGTTCACAAAAATTGTGAACAGACGACGGACGAAGGGCGATCACCAAAGCTCACCTTGTCACTACGTGACAGGTGAGCTAAAAAGACATTTTCAATAGTTGAAAATATTGTGGCAAAAGCAATTTCTCCTTTTTCCACAATATTTTCGAAAACTCATCTACTGCAGATTCATCAAGATCTGTCTGCATGTGGTTAAGGGTAAATAAACTTTAAACAAGAACCTATCCTTTGAAATGAAAGTATAATATCATTAAGGGCTATAACGGGCTACAAAGTTCTGATTTCCTTCTTTTTATGGTTAATTACCCCAAACATCTGCAGATCTAAGGATCTCTTTACCGGTTGTAATCCCCAATGTTTGTCCACTTCACAAGTCATTACAAAAGTATACTCAGATACTTGATAATTAAGGCCCACATTTCATATTCTTAACCAATTCCCTCATATAGACTCTTTCTGACGCCTCTGCAGCAGACGGCTTTTTGAAACAAGAGGGCCATGATGGCCCTGGAATCGCTCACCTGATTTTTTTGTTCACTTTAGCTATATAAGCCCCGCCATCTGGCAAACATAGTTTCCGACCAATCGACTTGGCTTGAAGGAATCTGATAGAGGGTCACCCTAGGAACATTTCTACAACATTTTTTGAAAATCGGCCTGACACTTTTGGAGGAGAAGATTTTTTAAGTTTTCACTATAGCCATAAAAGACAAAATAGCCCCGACCCCTTGTGGCCATGTTTTTTGACCAATCAACATGGCTTGAAGGAATCTGATAGAGGGTCATCCAAGGAACATTTCTACAAAATTATTTGAAAATCGGCCTGACACTTTTGGAGAAGAAGATTTTTTAAGTTTGCACTATAGCTATATAAGGCAAAATAGCCCCGCCCCCCCTGGCGGCCATAATTTTTGACCAATCAACATGGCTTAAAGGAATCTGATAGAGGGTCATCCAAGGAACATTTCTACAAAATTATTTGAAAATCAGCCTGACACTTTTGGAGGAGAAGATTTTTTAAGTTTTCACTATAGCCGTATAAGGCAAAAAAGCCCCGCCCCCCTGGCGGCCATGTTTTTCGACCAATCAACATGGCTTCAAGGAATCTGATAGAGAGTCACCCAAGGAACATTTCTACAAAATAAGTTCAAAATCTGCCAACTAATTTGGGAGGAGAAGAATTTTGAAGTTTTTTTCGTTTCGTTGCCATGGAAACCAGAATTCTGCATGGATCCCAATAATTTGAAGGAATTCTGGTGAGGTCATTGAGAGGATGCTTTCTGTGAAGTTTCATCCCAATTGACCCACTGGTTACTGAGGAGAAGATGTTGAAGATTTTTTAAGTTTTCACTATAACCATAAAAGGCAAAATAGCCCCGCCCCCTGGCGGCCATGTTTTTCAACCAATCAACATGGCTTGAAGGAATCTGATAGAGGGTCACCCAAGGAACATTTCTACAAAATTATTTGAAAATCGGCCTGACACTTTTGGAGGAGAAGATTTTTTAAGTTTGCACTATAGCCATATAAGGCAAAATAGCCCCCCCCCTGGCGGCCATGTTTTTCGACCAATCAACATGGCTTGAAGGAATCTGATAGAGGGTCACCCAAGGATCATTTCTACAAAATAATTTGAAAATCGGCATGACACTTTCGGAGGAGAAGATTTTTTAAGAATTTTGAAGTTTTTTTCATTTCGTCGCCATGGAAACCAGAATTCTGCATGGATCCCAAAAATGTTAAGGAATTCTGGTGAGGACATTGAGAGGATGCTTTCTGTGAAGTTTCATCCCAGTTGACCCACCGGTTACAGAGGAGAAAATGTTGACGGACGACGGACGACGGACGCCGGACAACGGACGCCGGACATAGGGCGATCACAATAACTCACCCTGAGCACTTCGTGCACAGGTGAGCTAAAAATAATGACAAAAGAAGAAATTGCTCAAAACGAGCAATTTCTCCTTTTGCCACAATGTTTTCCACTTTTAGTCATAGGTTATCCATTCAATTATAGAGATTTTCTATTTTTTGACAAAATATGTTCAAAGTCATCTGCTGCAGAATTGTTGTATGAGGGAAAGGGTTAACCAATTCCCACATGTTGATGGTTTCTGACGACTCTTGAAAACATTGTCGCAAGAGAAGGAATTACATATAATGAGCAATTTCTCCTTTTGCCACAGTGTTTCCAACTCTTATATCTATAACTTCACCTTCATTTTTTAGAGGTATTTCATATTTTCAAAGTCATCTGCTGCAGATTTGTTGAAAGTGGGAAAGCGTTAAAATGCAAAACTTAACAAAGATGTTTAACCCTTTCCCTCATACGACAATTCTGCAGCAGACTACTTTGAACATATTTTGACAATAAATGTAAAATATCTTTAATTGAATGGATAACCTATGACTAAAAAGTGAAAAACATTGTGGCAAAAGGAGAAATTGCATGTTTTGAGCAATTTCTTCTTTTGGCACTATGTTTTCAAAAAGCTGTCTGCTGCAGAGGCGTAAGAAAGCGTCTATATGAGGGATAGGGTTAAGTAAATAAGGGCCATAACTCATGTATAAAGCATAGTGAGGTTATTGCCCTTTGCATACGAAAGTCACCTATTAAGGGTGATGATTGATTGATTTTTTTTGGTGTTTGACGCCAATTTCAACATTTTTTCAGTTATATCACGGCATTTCCTGTTAAGGTTACCAGTAATACTAGCATGTCAGTTGTAATGCTAACCCCGCAACCCTGAGTGCCAAGGATGGCAGCCATATAATACTACTATTTGTAAAGTCTGTGGTATGACCCCCCCTCAGGATCGTACCCACAACATCCTGCACCCGAGGCGGATGTTTAACCACGACACCACTGAGACGGTTGAGGATGATGAAGGAGTGTCCCAATTTTCAAATCAAGCAATTCTAAGCTTCAGGAGTGGGAAGTTAGACATGAACACACAACCAAACTAAACATTGCAGCATAGGTATGAAAACCACACTGATGAATACAATAGTGTAGTGGTAGAGCATCCGCATTGAGTGCAAGAAGTTGCTGGTTCAATCCCCAGATTGGTCATACCAAAGACCTCAACAAGAGCCACGCGGATCGAACACCAACGCTCGTCAGTTATTTCATAAATCTCTAAGTCAAAAATGGGGCATAGCATAACTAAATGATCATTAAAGCCAGAGTTATATGTGACTTGGTATAAACATTTGTATTGTTGCTAAGAACCTGTGTACCAAGTTTCATTTGAATATGTGTAGTTGTTTTTCAGTTATGAGGTAAGGTTAAAGTTTTGTGACAATGACACGAAGGGTATCACAATAACCCGACTTTTTTTCTTCGAAAAACAGACAAGCTAAAAATGGAAATATTATGGCTGTCAATCCTAGGCACTAAGGATTATAGGATTAGCAGTGCAACTGACTCACGGGTGTCAGAATAAATGGACCAGTAGTACAGGTAACTTACCCAGGAAATGCTATGATATAATGGAAAAATTGTTGAAGGCAAGATAGACAAATTGTTTACTTGATAAGGCCCACATATCATATCAAAATAATAACAACATTTTGTTGAGGCTTCACATTTTGGTCATCTAAATCTTCCGATTGTCTGGCCTTATTCTTAAACACCTTTCTGAAGCCTCGATCAGCTTATAATGAGCAATTTCTTCTTTTGCCACAATGTTTTTAACTTTATTCAATAATTATTATACTTTGTGATTTTCCACATTTCTGCCTAGATGTTTTCAAAGCGTATGATGTATGTCACGCACTGCTGTGACATAGTTCCCCAAAACCACCTGTTCTGTGTATATATAATAGTAATAACTAATAACACAAGTCAATCGGTCAACTCCGAGAAAGGAGTGTTTTAAAAGAATACATGTGTCTGTGCCAATGTGTCAATACATAAGTGCAATTATGATGGACACATTATCAGGCAGATGAATTGACAGACAGACAGACAGAGAAAGATCTCTATTTGTCTTCATGCCATGGCAGCTTATTAGGCAACACAAACGAAATAGATGTATTAACAAGAGGGCCATGATGGCCCTGGAATCGCTCACCTAATATTTTTTTTTCACTTTAGCTATATAAGCCCCGCCCCCTGGCAGCCATAGTTTCCGACCAATCAACTTGGATTGAAGGAATCTGATAGAGGGTCACCCTAGGAACATTTCTACAAAATTATTTGAAAATCGGCCAGACACTTTTGGAGGAGAAGATGTTTTAAGTTTTCACTATAGCCATATAAGGCAAAATAGCCCTGCCCACTGGCGGCCATGTTTTTTTACCAATCAACATGGCTTGAAGGAATCTGAAAGTGGGTCATCCAAGGAACATTTCTACAAAATTATTTGAAAATCGGTCCGACACTTTCGGAGAAGAAGATTTTTTAAGTTTTCACTATAGCCATATAAGGCAAAATAGCCCCGCCCCCCTGGCGGCCATGTTTTTCGACCAATCAACATGGCTTGAAGGAATCTGATAGAGGGTCATCCAAGGAACGTTTTTACAAAATTATTTGAAAATCAGCCAAACACTTTCGGAGGAGAAGATGTTTTAAGTTTTCACTTTGGCCATATAAGGCAAAATAGCCCCGCCCCCTGGCAGCCAAGTTTTTCGACCAATCAACATGGCTTGCAGGAATCTGATAGAGGGTCACCCAAGGAACATTTCTACAAAATTATTTAAAAATCGGCCCGACACTTATGGAGGAGAAGATTTTTTAAGTGTTCACTATAGCCATAAAAGGCAAAATAGCCCCGCCCCCTGGCGGCCATGTTTTTTGACCAATCAACATGGCTTGAAGGAATCTGATAGAGGGTCACCCAAGGAACATTTCTAAAAAATTATTTGAAAATCGGCCTGACACTTTTGGAGGAGAAGATTTTTTAAGTTTGCACTATAGCCATATAAGGCAAAATAGCCCCGCCCTGGCGGCCATGTTTTTCGACCAATCAACATGGCTTGAAGGAATCTGATAGAGGGTCACCCAAGGAACATTTCTACAAAATTATTTGAAAATCGGCCTGATACTTTCGGAGGAGAAGATTTTTTAAGTTTTCACTATAGCCATATAAGGCAAAATAGCCCCGCCCCCCCTGGCGGCCATGTTTTTCGACCAATCAACATGGCTTGAAGGAATCTGATAGAGGGTCATCTAAGGAACATTTCTACAAAATTATTTGAAAATCTGCCAACCAGTTTGGGAGAAGAAGAATTTTGAAGTTTTTTCAGTTTCGTTGCCATGGAAACCAGAATTTTGCATGGATCCCAAAAATTTGAAGGAATTCTGGTGAGGTCATTGAGAGGATGCTTTCTGTGAAGTTTCATCCAAATTGACCCACTGGTTACTGAGGAGAAGAAGTTGACGCACGACGCACGACGCACGACGCACGACGCACGCCGGACAAAAGGCGATCACAATAACTCACCTTGAGCAAAGCTCAGGTAGGTGAGCTAAAAATGGTCACGGTTTCAAGAAGTTAATATGACCACAATATTCTAGTCAAGATATATTTCTCACATACAACAAATCTGCAGCAGATTACTTTGAAAAGATCTTGACAAAAATATGGAAAATCAATATGAATGAAAGTATAATTACGCAATATTGTTGATCATAAAGTGTTTAACCATTTCTCACATACAACAAATCTGCAGCAGATTACTTTGAAAAGATCTTGACAAAAATATGGAAAATCAATATGAATGAAAGTATAATTACGCAATATTGAAAAGAGTTGAAAACGTTGTGACAAAAGGAAAAATTGCTCATTTCTCCTTTTGTCACAACGTTTTCAAAAGTGGTCTGCTGCAGAGGCGTCCGAAAGAGTCTGTGTGTGGGAAAGGGCTAAGTTTCTAATGACAGTCCATTTGACTTTGATGTGCCTGGATAGGAGAATGATTTTAGTTCACAGTTGATAGAACAAACAGATGATGCTCATAGCCTTGACAAACTAAACACTTGATTATAACCAACAAAGAGCTGAGAAACAATCATTATTCAATAATATAAAATGTCCTTTCTAAGGCAGCTCTAAAGGGACACACACGAATATTTTTTTATCTCGTGAGCACAAGATACTATGTCGTGGAAGAGATATTATCTCATGCGCACAAGATTCTAAGTCGTGAGAACAAGAATAATATATATGATACTATCTCGTGCACACAAGATAAAAAAAAAATGTATGTAATTTATAAAAATGTGTGTGTCCCTTTAGAGCTGCTGTACCTTTCAATAATTTGTTTAACCCTTTCCCACATGCAGATGCATTTTGACCTGTCTGTGGCAGCCAACATTTGCCAAATTGTTTTCAACTGTATTCAATAATTATGCTTACTTTTATGGTGTTTTAATATATGTACATATATTTTAGCCAGATGTTTTCAAAGCCATCTTCAGAAGATTGCTTGTATATGGGAAAAGGTTAACAAGTTTAAACATTTTGATTATACATAGGTTTTAGTTATTTAACCCTAAATTCCCTCATACAACTTTGAAACCTTATAGGCAAAAACATGGAGAATCTTCATTGATAAAGGTATATGAAACTACTGAAAAAAGTTGAAAACATTGTGGCAAAAGTCACATGCTGCAGAGGTGTCAGAAAGTGTCTATATGTGGCAAACGGTTTACAAGAATTATATATGCACTTATATGTCTCCTAATCCCCCGCATGACTATCTGAGTAAGTGTAAATGACAAAGACAAATATTCTGACAAAGTTTCAACATGCTTAAGTTTAAAATGCGGCTTCAAGAGTGTTTAACAAGATTTTCATTAAAGTTGGCCTAGTGACCTAGTTTTTGACACAACATAACCTATATTCAAACTTGACCTAGATACAACTAAGACAAACATTCTGACAAGGTTTCAACATGCTCAAGCCAAAAATGCGGCTTCCAGCATGTTAACAAGATTTTCATTAAATTTGGCCTAGTGACCAAGTTTTTGACCCAACATGACCCATATTTAAACTTGGCCTAGATATTATAAGGACAAACTTTCTGACAAAGTTTCAACATGCTCAAGTTTAAAATGTGGCTTCCAGAGTGTTAACAAGATTTTCTTTCAATTTGGCCTAGTTACCTAGTTTTTGACCCGACATCAAGACAAACTTTCTGACAAAATTTCAAGCTGCTCATGTCAATAAGATTTTCCTTAAATTTGGCCTTTTGACCTAGTTTTTGACCCAACATGACCCATATTGCTAACTTAACTAACAAGAGCTGTCGGAGGACAGCGCGCTCGACTATTCCACCGCTTATTTAAGTTACTGAGATAATGGACTCTAATGTAGTTGCATGCAAAACATTAACCACAATTTCTTAGTGGGTGATAATTTACATTATATGCAGGATAGTGTTATTTAACATGATTATTTTCATAGGTGTGATGGTGAGATAGGGTTGTATAACCTTTCAATTGAGGCTATACAATTGAATGCAGCAAGTAGTTACTAAGATATGGACTCTTAATGTAGTTGTACGCAAACCTTTAACCATAATTTCTAATTAAAAAAAGGGCAACAATTTGCCCCATATACATAATAGAGTTATCTTAATTGGTTGTGTTTATAGTTGTGCAATTGGGAAAGGTTGTATAAAGTTTCAATACAATTTTTCAAGTTGTAACTGAGATTACTCTCTAAATGTAGTTGCAAAACTTTAACCAGAATTTCTAAGTCCAAAAAGGTCCATAACTTGCATTAAATGCTGGATAGAGTAATCATACTTGATTGTTTACATAGATGTGATGGTTGGTAAGGGCTGTATAAAGTTTCAATGCAATGCATCAAGTAGTTACTAAGAGATGGTCTCTTTATGTAGTTACATGCAAAACTTTAACCAGAATTTATAAGTCCAAAAAGGCTATAACTTGCATAAAATGCAGGATAGAGTTATCATACTTGATAATCTACACAGGTGTGATAGTTGGGTAGGGTTCTAGAAAGTTTCAATGCAATTGCATCAAGTAAGTACTGAGATATGGACTCTTAATTTAGTTGCATGCAAAACTTTAACCAGAATATCTAAGTAAAAAAAAATGCCATAACTTGCATAAAATGCAGGATAGAGTTATCTAACTTGATAATCTACATAGGTGTGATAGTTGGGTAGAGTTGTATAACGGTTCAATGCAATGCATCAAGTATATACTAAGACGTGGACTCTTAATTTAGTTGCACGCAAATCTTTAACCAGTATTTCTAAGTAAAAAAAGGGCCATAACTTGCATAAAATGCAGAATAGAGTTATCATACTTGATAATCTACACATGTGTAATAGTTAGGTAGGGTTGTAGAAAGTTTCAGTGCAATGCATCAAGTAAATACTGAGATATGGACTCTTAATTTAGTTGCACGCAAAACTTTAACCAGAATTTCTAAGTAAAAAAAAGTGCCATAACTTGCCTAAAATGCAGGATAGAGTTATCTAACTTGTTAATCTACATAGATGTAATAGTTGGGTAGGGTTGTATAAAGGTTCAATGCAATGCATCAAGTATATACTGAGATATGGACTCTTAATTTAGTTGCATGCAAAACTTTAACCAGAATTTCTAAGTAAAAAAAAAGGCCATAACTTGCATAAAATGCAGGATCGAGTTATCTTAGATGATAATCTACACAGGTGTGATAGTTGGGTAGGGTTGTAGAAAGTTTCAATGTAATGCATCAAGTAAATACTGAGATATGGACGCTTAATTTAGTTGCATGCAAAACTTTAACCAGAATTTCTAAGTAAAACAAGAGGGCCATGATGGCCCTGGAATCGCTCACCTGATTTTTTTTTTTTTACTTTAACTATATAAGCCCCGCCCCATGGCGGCCATAGTTTCTGACCAATCAACTTGGCTTGAAGGAATTGGCTGATAGAGGGTCAGTCACCCTTGGAACATTTCTATAATTTTTTTTGAAAATCGGCCTGACACTTTTGGAGGAGAAGATTTTTTAAGTTTTCACTATAGCCATATAATGCAAAATAGCCCTGCCCACTGGCGGCCATGTTTTTTTACAATTCAACACGGCTTGAAGGAATCTGAAAGTGGGTCATCCAAGGAACATTTCTACAAAATTATTTGAAAATCGGCCTGACACTTTCGGAGAAGAAGATTTTTTAAGTTTTCACTATAGCCATATAAGGCAAAATAGCCCTGCCCCCCCTGGTGGCCATGTTTTTTTACCAATCAACATGGCTTGAAGGAATCTGAAAGTGGGTCACTTAAGGAACATTTCTACAAAATTATTTGAAAATTGGCCTGACACTTTCGGAGAAGAAGATTTTTTAAGTTTTCACTATAGCCATATAAGGCAAAATAGCCCTGCCCCCCCCCCCCTGGCGGCCATGTTTTTCAACCAATCAACATGGCTTGAAGGAATCTGATAGAGGGTCATCCAAGGAACATTTCTACAAAATTATTTGAAAATCGACCTGACAGTTTGGGAGAAGAAGAATTTTGAAGTTTTTTTCATTTCGTTGCCATGGAAACCAGAATTCTGCATGGATCCCAAAAATTTGAAAGAAATCTGGTGAGGTCATTGAGAGGATGCTTTCTGTGAAGTTTCATCCCAATTGACCCACTGGTTACTGAGGAGAAGAAGTTGACGCACGACGCACAACGCACGACGCACGATGGACGACGGACGCCGGACAAAAGGCGATCACAATAACTCACCTTGAGCAAAGCTCAGGTGAGCTAAAAAGGGCCATAACTTGCATAAAATGCAGGATAGAGTTATCTAACTTGATAATCTACATAGGTGTGATAGTTGGGTAGTGCTGTATAAAGTTTCAATGCAATGCATCAATTAAATACTGAGATATGGACTCTTACTTTAGTTGCACGCAAAACTTTAACCAGAATTTCTAAGTAAAAAAGGGCCATAACTTGCATAAAATGCAGGATAGAGTTATCTAACTTGATAACCTACATTGGTGTGATAGTTTGGTAGGGTTGTAGAAAGTTTCAATGCAATACATGTAGTATTTAAGAACTTGCATGCAAAACCTTAACCAAAGTGTGACGTGGACGCCGACGCCGACGCCGACGCCAGGGTGAGTAGTATAGCTCTCATATTCTTCGAATAGTCGAGCTAAAAATGATTGACATTGTTTTTGTTCTTTAAAAAGTTACTTGAGTGTTGTATATGAATGACGTAATTGTATGAATTTTGCTTCATGCTCATAATAGCATAGTTTTTGGAAGGTGATTATTATAATAATCTTCTTCCTATGGGATTGCACACCGTAATGGAATATGCCCTACAACACACATCCTCTCTATAAACTATATGATCTCTTCATACATACGCTAGTCAATATAGTTCGCAAAAAATCAATGTAAATTCATACTTTAAGTGTTTTCATGTACAATCAGTTTGATGTAGAAACTGGTTTGGACAATTAAATTTTCAAACAATTCATGTTTTTGTGGCTTTGAAAATTAAAATTGATTTTGACTTTCCAAATACACATCTTTCTGCGGTAAATATTGTTACCTGTATATTCTTACGCGCCACGCTTTTGTGAACAACACCGATACACCGGATCAGATATACATTACACGAACTAGGTCAATTCGAGGACATACCGTGTCGTAAGGTAGCTTCCCCAAAATATGCTAATCTATCCTTAATTACGACTTTCAGTTTTGTTCTTTATATTTCCTCTAGCATATTCATTTATAGGTGTTTACATCAGTTATATATATATTATATGTATATATATATTTACTAATTGAAACGTTGTGGGAAAAAAGGAAAAAAATCCCTCTCAGATATTTTCAAAATCGTCTGCTGCATTTGGAGTCCTGGGATAAATTTCTTATGTTTTGTTACAATGTTGTCAATAGTTGTGTGCTAGGGAGAAATGTTAGTTATCTGGTAATTCACGAATGGTGTGTTCTCCCGAACGACTACTCGACTAAATATGTATAAGGGGATTAGTGGGGCATTCTAAATGGTAAATTACAGAATGATTATATAAAAAGGATTGATTGATTAGGCTTTAACGCCGTTTTCAACAATGGTTCAGTCATATCACGGCGGCCTGTTCACCTATTCATGTGTTGTCTGGCTTTCTCACACAAGTAATCCACACAACATTCTTTCCAAGCAACTGGCTTCTTTTCCAAATAGACTGTTAGCCCATTGGTGAAAGATGAATGACGCTTGTCACAATGACAGAAAGAATGATGGCCGAGCTTCGATTCGAACTTACAAATGCTTGATTGACAGCCCGCGTCGCTACCGACTGATTTACCGGAGGAAAGTTGAAAGATGTGGAAATCACTTTTCCTGAATTGGTATGGTAAAATCGAACTCATGCATACTGGATAAGCACCCTAACATGTTGCCTCTTTAGATATTGTAGCTCTTGAAACAAAATGTTGTGGGAAAAGAAGCCTTTGGTTTTAATATGCATTGGGTGTTTTTTTTTTAACAATTCGTTTCATTCAATCGGTTTTTATCCGAATATCTAATTGTTTTAAATTGTAAAATATTTGGAAGTGTTTGAATCCACGCTTGACGCGTAATACACATCAAATAAAATTATTTCTATAAAAATCTGATCATGGTGAGTTGTCATGATATTATTTAGATTTTACAACACTTTCTTAATGTTTTTGTTATGTGAGAATTGATTTAAATTGAGGGCACACCTATACTTAATTAAGCTTTCATGCAAGGAGAAAACATTACGTTCTACGTTGTATCCTCATTCAGACACAGTTTATAGAACATTGTTGCAAATGTAAAATTAATTCATGTTTTCATATTTTCATTCATAGCACTTGTATACGTTCATGCATAGCATTCGTTCACTTGTGAAAAGCAAATTTGAAAGACAGTGGCTGTCATAGATTTTTTTTATGACGAGCAAGTTCTCCTATTGTTACAATGTTTTAACTATATATTTATGTTCTCACTTTTGTAATGTTTAATATTAAATGTACTTGCTCTTCAAATTTGGAAGAAATAAAGAATATCTATCTATATATCTTTGTCCTTATACAGACGCATAGAAAGATAGTATTAGCTATTGACGGATATGACTGAATGTTATTCTTTCCTGTACTTTTCTGTCTAAATATGAAAAAATGCTTTCTATATTTTTTACAAATATTTCTCTCTATATTTTTTACCAAAAATATATTTTGTTTCAATGCAATTTCTAAATGAATTGTATGTATGCAATACTCCTCACTTCTTGACAGTGTTTGCTAACTATTGTGAATATAATATAATGTCCAGCTGTCAACAATTTTGAAGTTTTATTCTTTCTTTCTTATTGTATTCTACTGATGAAGGCGTTCTTCCATTTGTTTGATTTATTCTTTTTATACAATTTTACCTATTCCGAAACTGCAGCAAAATAAAGAAGTTTTAAAGACTTAAATTCTTTCACTCATTTATTTTCCAACATATTCGCTCTCGTGTGTTCCTATCCATATATCCTAGCCATGATCTGTTCATACCTTGCATACAATGCATTATCCCATCTGCACCTGGCTGACATCACTCTAAAATCACCTTCCAGCAGTACTTTCAGTACTTTGATTGTATTCATGTTTGTATGTTACTTTTCCATTTGATGTATCTGCACAGAGGGCCTCAGGGAAGATTAGTGTATACTAACTGTGTTTACCCTCGTAAAATAAAGTATTATTATTATTATTATTATTATTATTATTATTATTCGAACTTGACCTAGATATCACTAAGACAAATTTTCCGACATAGTTTCTACATGCTCAAGCCAAAAAAGTGGATTCCGGAGTGTTAACAAGATTTTCCTTAAATTGGCCTAGTGACCTAGTTTTTGACAGACATGACCCATATTCGAACTTGGCCTAGATATCACTTAGACAAATATTCTGACAATTTATGTGTTTCACCAAAAAATAGTATTATTACAAACAACATCCGCAACATACAATGCTAAAAAAAAGTTTGAATAGTTAAGGCCTTGGATTGACAGCCCGCATCACAACAGACTGAGTTACCGGGGCTCTGCTTCAATACCCTAGCACTTGTGCTTTTTGTTGAAAAGAAAAAAAACAATAAAAAAGCAAATGAAAAGCCAATCTCGCCAGCAAAGCAATACCGTTAACGCTTTCCCTCATATAGACGCTTTCTGACGCCTCTGCAGCAGACGGCTTTTTGAAAACATAGTGACAAAAGAAGAAATTGCTCAAAACGAGCAATTCCTCCTTTGGCCACGATGTTTTACACTTTTAGTCGTAGGTTATCCATTCAATTATAGAGATTTTCTATTTTTTGACAAAATATGTTCAAAGTCGTCTGCTGCAGAATTGTCGTATTTGGGAAAGGGTTAAGTCTCGCTTTTGGTAGTGATTGATTCCATGCCACCTGCTGCTCAAGCATCAACTTTGTATAAAACATCAAAATGTATAATTGCGATGGCTGATTACATGTTTCCTCGGTCACTGGTATTCGAATCATTGACTAAATTTAGACTGAAAATTAGAAACTCACCATCCAAACAGTCTGATTATTCCTAATATAGTCTATATTAATTGTTTACTTCCAAGTATCTGTTGCTATATTAAGTCACTGAACACCATATTAATTCTGTAACCACTATTCCGTATTCCCAATATATTCTATATTGTTTTATTCCAAGTATCTGCTGCTATATTAGGTAACACCATATTAGTTCAGTAACCACTATTCAGTATAATCATTCACAAAAATAAAATTCCACACCTTGAACAAAAGTAATTAGAAACAAGGACGTTAAGTTAGAAAAAAACATTTTGTTTTATGTTATTGTCAGAATGTTTTAAACCTTCAGTATCCATTTTCTATAATTTTGTTGATTTTTTGTTTGAATGACTGAATCTCCCTGGGTATATTACCAGTTCAACAGGTAAAAGAAATAAAAGTTTCAAAGATTGGTTCTAAAAATGAAGGTTAAGGTTTTTGAAACACTTTAATATAGTGACAGAAAACACTGTAACATAAAAAAGAAATTGCTTAAAAGGAACTTTTTCCACTTTATATTTTCTTTCTCAAAAAATACATAGATCTTTTAATTTAACCTTTTCCCACAAGCAGACACTTTCTGAAACCTCTGCGGCAGACGTATTTTGAAAACATTGTGGCAAAAGGAGAAATTGCTCAAGGTGAGCAATTTCGACTTTTGCCACAATGATTTCAACTCTTTTGAATAGTTACAAATTCTTCTATAGATATTTTCCATATTTTTGTCTCAATGTTTTCAAAGTCGTCTGCTGCTGCAGAATTGTTGAATGCGGGAAATGATAATCCAGATGTTCCAATATTTCATTTAGATACTTTGAATTTAGAAAGATCTAAATGCAGCATATCTTGTTTAACCCTTTCCCTCATATAGACGCTTTCTGATGCCTCTGCAGCAGACGGCTTTTTGAAAACATAGTAACAAAAGAAGAAATTGCACAAAACGTGCAATTTCTCCTTTTGTCACAATGTTTTCCACTTTTAGTCCATTCAATTATAGAGATTTTCCATTATTTGACAAAATTTGTTCAAAGTCGTCTGCTGCAGAATTGTCGTATGAGGGAAAGGGTTAAGGTTAAATACCACTTAATCCCAAATGTACAATATAATCCATCCAATATACAAATATGGAACGCCGGCACTGTCTTTGGTAGTGATAAAACTCTATTATTATGTTTGTTTTTTATTACAGTAATTTGTACCAATATTTCAATTAGATACTTTGAATTTAGAAAGATCTAAATACAGCATATCATTTTTAAGGTTAAATACCATTTAATCCCAAATGTACAATATAATCCATCCAATAATATACAAACATACCAATATATATATTAAGTATTTAGAAGCATTATTGTTGCAGTGGTAGAAAACTGGAGGGGCGTATAATATAACAAGTCTGATGCAAATAACAAAACTGAACAGTAAACTACATTCTTTACCACATACATCACTGTGTATAATCCACACTGTAATGATTCCTTACATTATATGTCACAGTTCATAACAGAACAGATGGTTAAATGGACAGTCGGAAAGTTTACACTTTCCCTCTTACATCAAATCTGCAGCAGACAATTATGAAAACATCTACAGAAATATTGGAAAAATTATTCTACAAATGAAAATATGATTATAGAGACTTGAAAACATTGCGATAAAAGGAGAAATTGCACATCATGAAACAATGTTTTCAAAAGTTGTCTGCTGCAAATGCCTCAAAATATTTTGGCACTCCATAAGAGACTAGTTTGCTGAATTGCCAGTCAGAATAAAGGATCATACACATGACTGATCGATTGTTTGGTATTTTACGCCACTTTCAACAATTTATCAGTAATTTCACGGCGTTTCCTGGGTAAGTTACTAGTACTATTGGTCCATTTACCCTGATTCCAGCCAGCCAGTTGTTATACTAACACTAAAACCTTGAGCGCCAAGGAGGGCATCCATTACTACAATTTTTAAAGTCTTTGGTATGACCAAGCTTGGGATCGAACTCGCGGATTAAAATCTCAGTACTTATTTAATAGCCAGACACACATGCAAAGCTTCTCTCAAGTAACGCTAGGAGTTACTGAGATATTGAACTTCATGCAACACTTTAATCAGAAAGTCATAAAAGGGGCATGATTGGCTTTGTAAGTAAGCTTAATATTGACTTATGAAACAGAAGATAAACCAATAACACTTTAAACAAGTTGTAATGGAAGGCTGAAGATATGTACATATGTAGGTTTGCCAAAGAAGGTAAAGAGATATGGGATTGCATGTTAGAACCTAAACCAAGTTGTAAAGGAGGGCTGAAGATATGTACATATGTAGGTTTGTAAAAGCAGTTAAAAAGATATGGGATTGCATGTTAACACTTTATGCAAGTTGTAATGGAAGGCTGAAGATAATGTACATATAATTATGTAGGTTTGCAAAAGCAGTTAAAAAGATATGGGATTGCATGTTAACACTTTATGCAAGTTGTAATGGAAGGCTGAAGATATGTACATAATGTAGGTTTGTGAAAGCAGTTAAAAAGATATGGGATTGCATGTTAGAACTTAAACCAAGTTGTAAAGGATGGCTGAAGATATGTACATATGTAGGTTTGTGAAAGCAGTTAAAAAGATATGGGATTGCATGTTAACACTTTATGCAAGTTGTAATGGAAGGCTGAAGTCATGTACATAATTATGTAGGTTTGTCAAACTAGTTAAAGAAATATGGGATTGCAGGTAACACTTTAACCAAGCTGTAATGGAACCTGCTGAAGACATGTTCATATGAGAGTTTATAAAAGCATGCAGTATAAGAGATATGGGATTGCAAGTTAAACCAAGTTGTAATGGAAGACTGAAAACATGTACAGACATGAGTTTACCAAAGCTATTGTGAGAGTGTACACACTCTCCATACTTAAGTCTTTAACTGGTGAAAAAAAAAAGAGATCGTTTGAGAAATTTCCCCTTTTACTACGAAGTTTCCAGAAGAAAAGTTGTCTGTATAAGGGAAAGAGTGCCAGGGAGTGGACGGCAATGCTTATTCGTTTTATTGTAAGGCAAAAAAAGGGGTATATATTACTGAGTAATTATAAAAGCCATAGTCATGTGACTAGGTATATACATGGATATTGTTCCTAGAAACATGTGTAATAAGTTTCATTTGAAAATGTTGAAAGTTTTGAGATAAGGTTTAAGTTTTGTGACGACGACACCAAGGTAATTACAATAGCCCAACTTTTTTACTTCGAAAAACAGACAAGCTAAAAATGTATTTCAGAGAAAATATTGTTGATATCAGTGATAAAGAGTGACTTTTAACTCTTTCTCACATAAAAACACATTGGAAGTAGACAACATTGTCTCAAAATGAGCAATAACTCCTGGTTTATAGCTATGTTTTCAATCCTTTTCAAAATTAAACTTACATTTTATAGATTTTCCATATTTTTGCTATGATATTTTCAAATTTATATGAAGTAGAACTGTTTGTATGTCGGTGAGTGTTAATAGTCTATTTCAGAGAACATTCTGTTGATATGAGAGATAGAAAGTGACTTTAATGAGTCTTCACTTGCGTAATAACTCTAGATATAAATCCTCTCTCTGCATTCCTTCTTATTGTTTTATTTCAAAATGATGCCTCGGGGGTTTTCAATTTAACTAAACTGCTGTAGAACTTTTTGTATGTTGGAAAGGGTTAACATCTTCCCGCATATACAAAATATCTGCAGCAAATGACTGCGAAAATAGTTAACACTTTCCCTCATGTAGTCCCTTTCTGATGCCTCTGCAGTAGACGACTTGTGGAAACACTGTGACAAAAGGAGAAATTTCTCAAAATGAGCAATTTCTCCTTTTGCCACCTTGTTTTCAACTTTATTCAATAATTATACCATTATTTATGGAGATTTTCACATTTTTGCCAACATGTTTTCAAAGTCGACTGCTGCAGATTTGCTGTATGTGGGAAAGGGTTAAACTTATGTTAACTCTCTAGATCTATAAATGAAAAAAATATTATTGAATAAAATTGAAAACATTGAGCCAATAGGGGGAAATTTCTTTTGTGCAACATTGTTTATTAACCCTTTCCCTCATATAGACGATTTCTGAAGCCTCTGCAGCAGACGGCTTTTTGAAAACATAGTGACAATAGAAGAAATTGCTCAAAATGAGCAATTTCTCCTTTTGCCACAATGTTTTCCACTTTTAGTCATGGATTATCCATTCAATTATAGAGATTTTCTATTTTTTGACAAAATATGTTCAAAGTCGTCTGCTGCAGAATTGTCGTATGAGGGAAAGGGTTAAAGTCATCTACAGCAGAGGCATCAGAAAGCATCGGTATGAGGGAAAAGGTTAATAGTGACAGAATATGATTTAAATGACTCTTCACTTACGTAATAACTTTAGATATAAGTCTTCTCTCTGCATTCCTTCGTGTTGTTTTATGATCATCAAGCAGTACTTCTAATTCGTGGCTGAAAATATAAGATAAGTATCAAAGTACTGTCAGCACTAAAAATATAGATAGTATCAATGTACTGTTAGCACTGAAAATATAGATAGTATCAAAGTACTGTCAGCACTATATATATAATATCAAAGTACTGTCTCCACTGAAAATATAGATAGTATCAAAGTACTGTCACCACTATATAGATAGTATCAAAGTACTGTCAGCACTATATAGATAGTATCAAAGTACTGTCACCACTGAAAATATAGACAGTATCAAAGTACTGTCACCACTATATAGATAGTATCAAAGTACTGTCACCACTGAAAATATAGATAGTATCAAAGTACTGTCAGCACTATATAGATAGTATCAAAGTACTGTCAGCACTATATAGATAGTATCAAAGTACTGTCAGCACTATATAGATAGTATCAAAGTACTGTCACCACTGAAAATATAGATAGTATCAAAGTACTGTCAGCATAATATAGATAGTATCAAAGTACTGTCACCACTGAAAATATAGATAGTATCAAAGTACTGTCAGCACTATATAGATAATATCAAAGTACTGTCTCCACTGAAAATATAGATAGTATCAAAGTACTGTCACCACTATATAGATAGTATCAACGTACTGTCAGCACTATATAGATAGTATCAAAGTACTGTCACCACTGAAAATATAGACAGTATCAAAGTACTGTCAGCACTATATAGATAGTATCAAAGTACTGTCACCACTGAAAATATAGATAGTATCAAAGTACTGTCAGCACTATATAGATAGTATCAAAGAACTGTCAGCACTATATAGATAGTATCAAAGTACTGTCAGCACTATATAGATAGTATCAAAGTACTGTCACCACTGAAAATATAGATAGTATCAAAGTACTGTCAGCATAATATAGATAGTATCAAAGTAATGTCAGCATAATATAGATAGTATCAAAGTACTGTCACCACTGAAAATATAGATAGTATCAAAGTACTATCAGCACTATATAGATAGTATCAAAGTACTGTCAAGACAGAATTATAGATAGTATCAAAGTACTGTCAGCACTGAAATATAGATAGTATCAAAGTACTGTCAGCACTAAAATATAGATAGTATCAATTAAAGTACTGTCAGCACAGATATATAGAGAGTATCAAAGTACTGTCAGCACTGAAATATAGATAGTATCAAAGTACTGTCAGCACTGAAATCATCTGTTACTTTTAGTAAGAAGGTAAACAATATTGATGTACATTTTAAATTGTAACTGATTATTACTGTCATATATATTGCTAATTGCATTACCCTTGCCCTCATAGAGACGATTTCTGACACCTCGGCAGCAGACAGCTTTTTGAAAACATAGTGACATTAGGAGTATTGCTCAAAATGAGCAATTTCTCCTTTTGCCACAATCTTTTCCACTTTTAGTCATAGGTTATCCATTCAATTGTAGATGATATTCTATTTTTTGACAAAATTGTCTTTACACAATAACGATTGTAGGCTGCCATTATCCAAGAGTTGAGTTTGAACATTTTTTCTTATATTAGTCTTGATTAATAGCAAATTTTAAAACTCTTTTTTTTTTACTTTTAATTCCAGATGTGGTTATGTACATTACTGTTGGCATGCACTTGCATAATGGATCAAGCCAGAAATCCTGAGCCGCCCGGGCAAGGAAAGAGGAACAAGACGTTTAGAAACAAAACTTGCTACAATTTGTTATTAAAACCCATTTATGAAATTAAATAATTATCTTTGTAAATTAAACATTTATTATTTGTTAGTATTGTCGCTATTTCACACAGGCTGAGCTAAATTTCAGGCAAGATCTCTCGAGAGTTTCAAGAATGCAAGCTTGCGCAAGCTTTCCAGTTTAATGAATCACAAGTTCACGCAAGCTTGTAAGTTCAATTAACCGTAAGCTTGCAAGCCTAATAAACCGCAAGCTTGCACAAGCTTTTTTTAACAGTTGTAAGCTTGCGCAAGCTTGCCGCAAGGTTCCAATTCTGAGCTTGCGGCAAGCTTTTCCTGCAAGCCTTAATAAAAGCTTGCAGTTTTGGTTTGGGATGTGAACTGGCCATTGTGATACTAGAGACAAATTGTTAAAAACTGCTTTAAAACATAATCAATATATCAATCAATCAATCATCTTTATACAATAAGAGAAACCCATTTATTTCATTTTTGCTAAAGACACAGACAAGGATTTCTGCACTTGTTTTCCACTAGTTTTCCGCTCTGGTAAACAATTTTTCTTAGATGCACAGGGCTGTACAAAAAAAGAATTCAGCCACTTGTCCAGGATAACAACTGTGAAAGAGGATCACCCAAAGTTCCTTCCTTCAAAGTTTAGTCAAAATCCATAGATTGGTTTAGGAGGAGATGTCATTTAAAGTAGTTAGTGACGACTGACTTTCGGACGTCCAGACGACAGATATCAGGCCATCACAATAGCTCACCATGAGCATTTCTGGCTCGGGTGGGCTTAACCATTTCCCTCATATAGATGCTTTCTGACACCTCTGCAGCAGATGGCTTTTTGAAAACATAGTGACAAAAGAAGAAATTGCTCAAAACGAGCAATTTCTCCTTTTGCCAGAATGTTTTCCACTTTTAGTCATAGGTTATCCATTCAATTATAGAGATTTTCCATTATTTAATAAAATATGTTCAAAGTTGTCTGCTGCAGAATTGTCGTATGAGGGAAAGGGTTAACTGTTTGTGGGAAAGGGATAACATGCAGTAACTTTTGAACTTCTAGGAACTGGAATGCCATAATAATTTATAGTTCTAACAAAAAAATCCAGGTGTAAAATTTCACTCTCACAGTGTTTCTTCTTTCACTTCAACATCATGAATAGTTCAAACTCTCAACTCCAAATTTCCTATATACAACTCTTGATGCCTCTGCAGTGAACACATTTTGAAAACATTTTAGGAAAAGGAGAAACCACTCTAGCAGAAAGTTTGTTAGATTGACGCTTTCCCACCTGCAGATATATTTTAACGCAATAGCAGCAGACTACTTTTAAAAACATTGTGGCCAAAGGTGAAATTGATCATGATGAGCAATTTATCCTTCGGCCACAATGTTTTCAACTTTATTTAACAATTAACCCTTTCCCTCATATAGACGCTTTCTGACGCCTCTGCAGCAGACGGCTTTTTGAAAACATTTGGACAAAAGAAGAAATTGCTCAAAACAAGCAAAGTCTCCTTTTGCCACAATGTTTTCCACTTTTAGTCGACCCGGCCGGGTAGCTCAATTGGTAGCGTATCTGACTCGTGATCTGGAGGTCACAGGTTCGATACCCGGTTGCGGCGACATTCTTTCGGGCGATGTTTTCCATTGCCTCTCACCTCTGATCTATGTGAGAAAGTAGTCAGTTGCTTCGAAAGAATGTTGTGTAAGTACTGGTGTGGGAAAGCCAGGAAAACATGGGTAGATGCACTGACCGCCGTGATATGACCAAAGCTGTTGAAAGCGGCGTTAAACTCCAAACAAACAAACAAACAAACTACTTTTAGTCATAGGTTATCCATTCAATTATAGAGATTTTCCATTTTTTGACAAAATATGTTCAATGTCGTCTGCTGCAGAATTGTCGTATGAGGGTATGGGTTATATGTGCAAAATTGGGTAATAAGTTTACCCTTTCCCACATGAAGACTCCTTCTGAAAAATCTGCAGCAGATGACTTTTGAATTCTTATAGCATGTATACCGCGGGATTGATTGATTGGGGTTTAACACCGTTTTTAACAATTTTTCAGTTATATCACGGCGGCCAGTTCACCTTCTCATGCATTTCCTGGTTTTCTCACACCAGTACTACTCCACACAACAGTTTTTCCAAGCAACTGGCTGCTTTTCCACATAGACGAATGACGCATGTCGCATTGACTTTTGTCAATCGTCAGAAAGAAAGTTGGCCGAGCCGGGATTTGAACTCACAACCCCTGGATTGACAGCCAGCGTCGCTACTGACTGAGCTACTGGGGCTCGACGTATACCAAAAGAAACAATTGCTCTTAGTAATTTTCTCCTTAACCCTTTCCCACATACAACAAATCTGCAGCAGACGACTTTGAAAACGTCTTGCCAAAAATGTGAAACGTCTCAATAAATGGGAGTTTAATAATAATATAGAGTTGAAAACATTGTGGCAAAAGGGGAAATTGCTCTTCATGAGCAATTTCTATTTTATCACAATGTTTTCAAAAAGTCGTCTGCTTCAGAGGCGTCAACAAGCGTCTACATGTGGATTAGGGTTAAGCCAAAATGCTTTCAACGTAAAAAGTCTCAATAAATGAGAGTTTAATAATAATAATAAAGATATGAAAACATTGTGGCAAAAGGAGAAAATGCTTGTTTTGAGCAATTTCTTCTTTTGTCACTATGTTTTCAAAAAGCTATCTGCTGCAGAGGCATCAGAAAGCGTCTACATGAGGGAAAGGGGTTAACTTAAGCCAAAATGCTTTCATATATATAGAGCTTCCATATTAAGGGATAGAAAAAACCAAGATGTTTTTATCCCTTTCCCTCATATAGACGCTTTCTGATGCCTCTGCAGCAAACGGCTTTTTGAAAACATAGTGACAAAACATGCAATTTCTCCTTTTGACACAATATTTTCCACTTTTAGTAATAGGTTATCCATTCAATTATGGAGATTTTCTATGTTTTGACAAAATACGTTTAAAGTCGTCTGCTGCAGAATTGTCGTAAGAGGGAAAGGGTTAAAGTAGTCTGCAACAAACCTATGTTAAGTGGATAAGGGTTATAAAAAAGATGTTTACAATATCTGGGAGAAGGATTACATTCAGGGCTGCACATCCGTAGAAGCGGCCAGGAAACCATTGTTTGAGCCCCAAATGTTCAGTGTTCATTTATGTTTGTGTTTAAATTAGAAGCAAAAGGTTATAAAAAGATATTTACAATATCTGATAGAAGGTTAACATTCAGGACTGCACATCCAGGAAACTATTGTTTGAGCCCAAAATGTTCGTGTTCATTTACGTTGGTGTTTAAATTAGAAGCAAAAGGTCACTATCAAGTTTCAAAGGATTCCTCTCAGATGTTACTAATGAGCAAACTTCAATATAATAAATGTGTCTCTATTCGACCCTATTACCTGATATATGCCATTAAAACCCCTTCCCACATACGACAATTCTGCAGCAGACGACTTTGAACATATTTTGTCAAAAAATAGAAAATCTCTATAATTGAATGGATAACCTATGACTAAAAGTGGAAAACATTGTGGCAAATGGAGAAATTGCTCGTTTTGAGCAATTTCTTCTTTTGTCACAGTGTTTTCAAAAAGCCGTCTGCTGCAGAGGGGTCAGAAAGCGTCTATATGAGGGAAAGGGTTAAACCCCCATTCCTTTATACATCAAAATCAGCAGTAAACAATTTTTTTTCTAAAAATCTAGACGAAAATATGTTATGTCTATAAAATTGAAAGTAGAGTTGAAACATGATGGCAAAACCAGAAATAGCTCATCATGTCTTCTTTTCCAACAATGGTTTCAAAGTTGTCAGTTGCAGATGTGTCAACATGAGCCTGCATGTGGAAAAGGGTCACAAGCCTATAGAATTGGAAACAACATACTAAATGGTAAACAAAATGTAAGAGTTGTCGGAGGACAACATAGCTCGCCTATCAGGGCCATCGACCGTCTATCAGGGCCTACTTCAGAACAGTTATAGCATTGGTAAAAGGCCAAAATCCAAAAGTGGAATAATTCAGTTGAAATTGAATTTACAAAAGAAAGAAAACCGTTTAATAGCAACAGCATAAATTATATAGTTTCTGAGAAAAGGCCTTGAATGCCTAACTATAACCCAAAATTCCTGGTCTTGCACACAAAAGTTTGACCAAAAAGGGGCACAATTCAGTCAAAGTCCATTCCAGAGTTATGGGACTTGACATACAAGGGCATCTAATGACCCTAAATAAGTGTGTGAAGTTTCAAAGCAACAGCATACACAGTGTCTGAGAAAAGGTCTTGCACGCAAAGGTTTGACCAAAATTCTAAGTCAAAAATGGGGCACAATTCAGTCAAAATCCATTCCAGAGTTATTGGACTTGACATACAAGGTCACCTAATGACCCTGAATAAGTGTGTGAAGTTTTAAAGCAACAGCATACACAGTGTCTGAGAAAAGGCCTTGCATGCAAAGATTTGACCAAGCTGGCAACGCGTACAGCATCGCCAACGCCAACGTGACTACATAAGCTCCCCTATTTCTTCGAATAGGCGAGCTAAAAAGGAGTTTTGTTAAACAGTTATTGAATGATAAAGTTCTACATTGTGTCCTGTTACCACATAAAGATACAGGTGATTATTGATTCTACAGCAAAGGATTTTTAAACTGTTGTTGGAAAAGGAGACAAATTTGCTACAACAGAGCAATTTCATCTTTTTTCAACTAACCTTTCAAAAGTTCTCTTTTACAGAGAGTGTAGAAAGTTAATTGTCTGTATCAGGGAATTAGGTACTTCCATTCTTTACTATGTTTTTGTTTGAAGTCTTTAATTTAAAGCACAGCTTTTCAGTTTCAAGGTTAATTTAAGTCAATGAAGTGTTTCAAATGATTACAGGATAAAGAGGATTAAGGAATTATAACCTTTTCCCATATACAACAAATCTGCAGCAGACGACTTTGAAAACATCTGGACAAAAAGGTGCAAAATTATAATAAATCTATTTTAAATGAAAGTACAGTTATTGACTAAAGAGTAAAAAACATTGTGGAAAATTGAGAAATTGCTCATTATGAATAATTTCTCCATTTGTCACAATGCTTTCAAAAGTGAGGTCTGCTGCAGCGTCAATATGTGGGAAAGGGTTAACCCTTTCCCTCATATAGACGCTTTCTGACTCCTCTGCAGTGGACGGCTTTTTGAAAACATAGTGACAAAAGAAGTAATTGCACAAAACGTGCAATTTCTTCTTTTGCCACAATGTTTTCCACTTTTTGTCATAGGTTATCCATTCAATTATGGAGATTATCTATGTTTTGACAAAATACGTTCAAAGTCGTCTGCTGCAGAATTGTCATATGAGGGAAAGGGTTAAATCATCTTGATTTCGATATGAAATCTGTAGCAGACGACTTTTGAAAACATTTTGGTAGAATGAGAATTTGTTCATGATTTATTAATTTCTTCATTTTGTCAGAATGATTTCAGCTCTTTTCAATACTTATACTTCATTAAAAAGGGATTTTCCTATGTTTTGTCTAGATGTTTTCAAAGTTGCATGCTGCAGATTTGTTGTATGTGGGATAGGGTTAAGTACTTACATCATAATATTTGTCATTTTATATCTGTCTGTTTTGAAAACATCTGAGAAAGACTAAGTACGATCTGGAAATTATGGAAGTACATATATCATTCTGTAATTTTGATTGAAAACATTGAGGGAAGGAGATTTATGACTCCTTTCAAGCAATGTTACTAACAATGTTTCAACATTTATGTTTTAAATTATTAACTCCTTTCCACATTAAGACACTTTCCTCTCCTGAGCAGACAACTAATAAAAACAAGAGCACCGCGTACGGCACAGACGCTCGACTGATAGGGGAAAAAAAAAAAAAAAAAAACTAAACAAAAAACCTTAACCGGACGACGCCAGGGTCATGACAATAGCTCTCGTTTTTTTCAAAAGTCGAGCTAACAATGTGACAAAAGAAGAATTTTTTGTTTAAATGTTTTTAACTCTATTCAATAATAATAGTTTTATTAACTAACATTAATGTAAAAAGATGTTATCAAATTAGTCAGCTGCATAATTGTTGTAAAGCAATTTGGTCAAATATGAAAGTACAGTTCAATCTGTGTTTAAACAACGCTCATGGGAAGAGAAAAATCTGGTCTTTGTTCACCGGTGGTCTTTAATTAAAGGGTCATTTACGCAGAAAATGAGTAATTGGGAAGTTAATTAAAAGTGTAGTTGCTATAGACAGGAAATTGCTAAACAAAGGTGGTCTTTAGCACAGGTTTAACCGGTACATGTGTGACTTATCATCCTAGTTAAGAGTCAACAGTGGGTATATTTGCTTTATGGTGTTTGTCTGCGTGTGCAACTCCATCCATCTGTAGATTGATTGATTGGGGTTTAACGCCGTTTTTAACAATTTCTCAGTTATATCATGGCGGCCAGTTCACCTACTCATGCATTTCCTGGTTTTCTCGCACCAGTACTCCACACAACAATCTTCCCAAGCGACTGGCTGCTTTTCCACATAGACTTAGCCCATTGGTGGAAGACGAATGACGCATGTCGCATTGACTTTTGTCAATCGTCCGAAAGAAAGTTGGCCGAGCCGGGATTCAAACTCACAACCCCTGGATTGACAGCCAGTGTCGCTACCGACTGAGCTACCAGGGCTCGGCCTATCTGTAGATAATATGGTTGCCAGGCTCAAACTTATTAATCATTAACCCTTTACCTCATACAACAATTCTGCAGCAGACGACTGAATATATTTTGTCAAAAAATAGAAAATCTCTATAATTGAATGGATAACCTACGACTAAAAGTGGAAAACATTGTTGCAAAAGGAGAAATTGCTTGTTTTGAGCAATTTCTTTATTTGTCACTATGTTTTCAAAAAGCCGTCTGCTGCAGAGGCGTCAGAAAGCATCTATATGAGGGAAAGGGTTAAAGCTAAGATGATCATGACTCAAGGAGGACAGACTGTTTAGGCAGACATGCTGAAATCAGTATATTCCCTTAATACTGTGCGTCTTGGGGGACAGGGTGTTTAACCTTTTCCAATATACAATCACTTTCTGAAGCCTCGCGTTCTATACAGCAGACAACTTTTGAAAACATTGTAGCAAACAAAAAAATTGCTCATGCTTATCATGAGCAGTTTCTCCTGCTGCAACAATGTTTTTAATTCTATTTTTAAATAATTTAAACTGTCATTTATTGAAACTTTTTCATGATTTTGCTTAGAAGTATTAAAGTCATCTGCTACAGATTTTTTGTATGCGAGATGGGGATAAAGATATTTATTTTATTGAGGTTTTAAGCCATTTTCAACAATATTTCAATTATATCACGGCAACAGTTCACTTATTCATGACCCCTGGGTTAACAAACCAGTACTAAGCAAGGAAATGTTCCTTCCCGATGGCACTCCACCATAACCCTTGCGACATGACTGGGGATCGAACCCGGAATACCGGGTTTCAAATCCATGATGCTTTTATAAACCACTCGGCAATGGCGGATTCCTGATAAAGAAATTAGATGCAACTAAAGTCATCGGCTCTCTAGAGGCTTGATGTCCTCAATCATTTTAGGTCAGGTTCCTGGCACCAGTTAAGATTAATAGCCAATAGTTATTGATTATTTCCATAGGGAAACCGGCACAGTTAAACCCTTGCTTTTAAATATATTAATAGCTCAATGAAAAAGATCATCATAGCCACAAACCAGGCTTTCCCATTCTTCCCATTCACTCTTTTCCATTTACATTCAAACTTGGTCACCTTTATTAACAGCCATGGTTGGCTGTTTAAGACAAGTTTAACACAACAAATCTGCATTAGATAACTATAAAAACATTTAGTCAATGGAAACTCTATATATTAACGAAAGAACAATTATCGGATAAAGTTGGAAACCTTTTGACAAAACAAGAAATTGCTCATCATGCGCAATTTCACCTTTTGCTACAATATTTCCAAAAGTTGTCTGCTACAAAGGCGTCAGAAAATTTTAGTACTGACCCAAGATAATTCCAAGGATTTCTTTCTGTGCTACATTCCTTTTACCGTTTACCTCATATGACAATAATTCTGCAGCAGACGACTTTGAACATATTTTGTCAAAAAATAGAAAATCTCTATAATTCAATGGATTACCTATGACTAAAAGTCGAAAACATTATGGCAAAAGAAGAAATTGCTCGTTTTGAGCAATTTCTTCTTTTGTCACTATGTTTTTCAAAAAGCCGTCTGCTGCAGAGGCGTCAGAAAACGTCTATATGAGGGAAAGGGTTAAATAAAGTTACAATCAGTTGAGACCAGCCGTCCCATGAGTTTCAATCCCACACTAGGTTAGTCATCATTGAATTACTAATGGAAAACTATTGAAAACAGCATTAACACTTTCCAAACTACGACAATTCTGCTGCAGACAAATTGGCAAAACTATGAAACATTTTTGAAAAAGAAAGTATAATAACTGAATAGAATTAACAACATTGTGGTAAATCGAGAAATAGCTGATTATCTTTTGTCTGCTGCAGAGGCCTCAAAATACATCTGCATGAGGGAAAGGGTTAAAACCTAATAATTCAATTACAGAACAAAATTAAAAGTAAAGAGTAAAAAATGTCTGCTTCTGATGGAGGCTTATTAATATTAGTAGAATAGAGTGAGGTAAATGGAGACATTGCTCTCTATGAACACTTTATTCCTCATAATGTTTTCAAAAGTGATCTGCTGCAGAAGCATGATCAAAGCAGGAATCATGGAAATGTGTATTAACCCTTTCCCTCATATAGACTCTATCTGACACCTCTGCAGCAGACGGCTTTTTGAAAACATAGTGACAAAAGAAGAAATAGCTCGAAACGAGCAATTTCTCCTTTTGCCACAATGTTTACCACTTTTAGTCATAGGTTATCCATTCAATTATAGAGATTTTCTATTTTTTGACAAAATATGTGCAAAGTCGTCTGCTGCAGAATTGTCGTATGTGGGAAAAGGTTATCCATTCAATTATAGAGATTTTCTATTTTTTGACAAAATATGTGCAAAGTCGTCTGCTGCAGAATTGTCGTTTGAGGGAAAGAGTTAACTGTTGCTGTGATATATAACCCCTTTTCACAAACAGATGCTTTCAGACACCTCTGCAGCAGATGACTTTTGACATTGTGGCAAAAGGAGAGAAATTGCTCATCAGATCTGGTTATTAGGAAAACAGTATTTCCTTATAGTAGCTAGTGTATTATATTATCATGATTACAAAAAAAAGTAAACATTTGTTGTCATTTGTTGAGTAATATCACAACCCTTTTCCACATACAAACACCCCCAGATGACTTTAACCCTTTCCCACATACAACAAATCTGCAGCAGACGACTTTGAAAACATCTGGACAAAAAGGTGAAAAATCTCAATAAATGAGAGTTGAATTTTTAAATAGAGTTGAAAACATTGAGACTTAAGGTGAAATGCTCATTATGAGCAATTTTGCCTTTTGTTGCAATGTTTTCAAAAGTCGTCTGCTGCAGATGCGTCAAAATGCGTCTGTTAGTGGGAAGGGGTTAAAAACATAAATGAATGGTAAGTTATTGAAAACAGTTGAAAACATTGTGGCTCAACATGAGCAATTTATCCTTTTTCACAATGTTTTCAAAAGTTGTCTGCTGCAGATTTGTCAAAATAGGATAGGGTTAAAGCTTTGGAGGTATAATTTGTCATTTTGCAATGATCATGATACGTCAATTTACTGACCACTTTGGCCAATATGCAATTTCTTTATTGACCGTTCCCACATGCAAACACATTCTGATACCTCTCCAACAGACGACTTTTTGAAAACATTGTGGCAAAAGGAGAAATTGCTGAAAATGAGTAATTTCTCCCTTTGCAACAACAATGTTTTCAAGGCGCATCTACTGCAGATATGTCAATATGTGTGCCATACAGGCATGGGTCGAGTACTGGGGGCTATCGTACTCGAGTAAGTACAGAGTACTGGGGGGTTATCGTACTCGAGTAAGTACAGAGTACTGGATGCTTAAGGAGTACTCAAGTAAGTACTGAGTACTGGGGGCTATCGTACTCGAGTAAGTACAGAGTACTGGGGGGCTATCATACTCGAGTAAGTACAGAGTACTGGATGCTTAAGGAGTACTCGAGTAAGTACTGAGTACTGGGGGCTATCGTACTCGAGTAAGTACAGAGTACTGGGGGGCTATCGTACTCGAGTAAGTACAGAGTACTGGATGCTTAAGGAGTACTTGAATAAGTACTGAGTACTCACTTTAATTTGTGTGTGTACTTGAGTAAGTACTGAGTACTACTTAAAGTACTCATGAGTACTTTCTGAGTACACATTTTTTTAAATTATTCTTCTATGGTATAAAACTGTCTAAATGTAGACAATGATGGGTCACAAATAAAAACATGATTATGTTATTCAAATTTTATATAAAATAAATTTAGTAATGCATATTGTCAGTTACCTTAGACAAGCCCAGAAAATATCATCGCAGGAATATATTCATAAATATTCCAATAGTCTAATAATGAGACGATGCGACAGCCTGTGACTGTGGAATGTTGCATCGTATCATCATGAGCCTTTCAAATGTTTCATCTTTTAGCCTGCACCTATATCAGGCCTGAAGACCTTGCCACCTATACCAGTGTGTGTATTGCTCTTTACGATAACTAGGTTATCTACCCTTGATTACTCTTCAATTGCGCATGCGCATTCATGTGAATTTTACTTCCGGGGAATACTTTCGAATAGTCATTCAAGGGAAAAAGAACAACATTGCTTACACTGTGGAGAATTTGATAAAACAACGTTATACCCTTCCCGGTCCGTCTCTTTTCCCTAATGAGAGTGGATTGACAAAGGAATTTCCAACATGGGAATGTTCACTGATGATGATTTATTGTTTTGTTTATCATCAATATCGCGAAATTAACAGACGAGCAAAAATGTATATTTACTGAATGATATATGTGGATGGTGTATGAGAGGCACGATTTATTGGTATGGAATTAAATTAATAAGAACTACAAAGGTGTATTAGTGGAAATGAAAATTAAACTGGCAAATAGGAGAAGCTGCTCATTATGAAAAAAGAATTCTTCTGCCACAATGTTTTCAAAAGTGATCTGCTGCTGATGTGTGAGCTGGGGGAAAAGGGTTTAGTTATAATTTCAAAAGCGTAGTCATGTCAATGGTACATTTTTAACCCTTTCCTACTTGCAAACACATTTGGATGGGTTATTGATGCGTCTGCAATATACAATTATTGTTAACATAATGGCACTTGTTCATAATGAGCAATTTCACCTTTTACAACAATGTTATTTAATTCAATAATTCTCCTATCATTTTTAAATAGTGATATTCATGTTGTTGTTTTCAAGCTCTACTTCTGCAGATATGAGCCGTCCCGCGAGAAAACCAACATTGTGGCATCTGCGTAATGTGTTGACCAGATTAGCTTGCGCTGTCCGCACAGACTGATCTGGGTCGACACATTCCACCTCAGGGGGGATAGAGTAGGCCTATTGATTCCCGAAAAAGAAAATCCACAGGAGGCGAAACGTGTCTGTCCAAGTAAAACTGCGCGGCATGATTAGGCTGATCCGTGTCGACTCTTTACGCAGAGACCACAATGTTTGTTTTCTCGCGAGACGGCTCATATGTTGAATGTATATTTAACTCTTTCCCACCTACAGACGCATTTAACGAGATTTTAGCATTTTTTGTCTAGATGTTTCAAAGTCGTCTGCTGTAGAATTGTTTAAACCCATATGCAGCTAATGACTTGGAAAATGTGTAGGCCAAACTTTGGAAAGTCTTTTAAAAAAATGGTACAGTTTGTACTTTGTGACAAAATGAGGAACTGCTCTGAAGAGAATTTTATCCTTTTGCCACAATGTTTCTAAATATCTTCTGCGTCTGGCATTTGTAAATTTGACTATTGCACATTAAAGATATAATAAAGTTCAATTTTTATTTTCATGTTTATGCCCTTTAACTCATTCCCACTTGCAGATGTATTTTGACACATCTGCAGCAGGCAGGATTTGAAAATATTGAGGCAAAAGGAGAATATACGTTTTACCCTTCCCACGTAATTACCTAATACAACTGTAGATCATCAATAGCAATTTTCGTGAATATTAATGAGATCTTTATGACCTGCATATCTTTGAAGATATGACCCCTGCAGCGGTGCGTGCTTGTTAATTAGGCAATCAGTCATACAAGCGTGAAATCGATGTATACAAGCGGATTATACAATCGCCGACAGAGTAACGCAGTATGAATTGAATAGTAAAATACACAGTTAGTTAGAGATTTCAATTAGCTTCCATAATCTATATTTTAAAGTACTGTACAATGTTAGTTGTTGAAAATATTGGTAAAAAAGTAATACGAGGGTATGAATTTTTAACATTTCAAGACCGCGTATACATACGATAATCACTTAGAAGGTGGGGTTGCTACTATATGCCTTATGAAGAATATGCAGCAGTTGACTTTCGAAAACATTGTGACAAGCAGAGAAGGTTCGAAAACATTGTGACAAAAGCAGAAATTTCTTATGATGAGCAATATTTTAATGAAGCAATATTTTAAATTTCTTTCAATTATAAATTATTTTTAGAGATATCAATTGATTTTGTCTACATGTTGTTAAAGTCATCTGCTGCAGACTATAAAGCCACACGTAACTCTGACTGGATGATGTAACCTTCTTCCCCCTGGTGACAATATTTCTAAACAGATCGGATGAATTTTGGTAAAAATGTCGCCCAAGAAACATTAATTTTGTTTTAAAATGTTTTCACATCAAGGAAGTTGTTAACAGGCTATCGTGGGATGGCTGTGGAAACTTGTTGAAATCGACTTTAAGTTTAAACATAAATCCATCAATCATTTAGCCACAATGTTTTAAATTAAACTTTAAAAAATAAGTAAAGTTGTATTTCTAGTCAATTCATTGTTGTTTTCGCGCGCCTAGCTGATTGCTTTATCTATGTCCGCAATTTTGTCAAAAGGTAGTCCCCGGAAGGAGAATATTGAGTAACGTCCCTTGGCAATCAAGGGACGTTACCTAGTTATCGTAAAGAGCAATACCACGTGACTTGATAAGAATGTAAAAACAATGGTATTTTTTTATTTCTTCACCCTTTTTAATGAAACATGGCACAGTCTACGCCGCTAACAATGTCCTATCTCCGGGTTTTTTACAGGAGTTTGATTGGTGCTCTAGTTTTTTCAAACACTCCCACGAACCTGTTCTCAAAATCAAAGTTTTGATAATGCTCCGGCTGTCGGCGATATTAATAAATGTTGAGAAAAGGTTCATCGAAGGGGTTGAAGAAACTAAACCACTAATCAAACTCGTTGAAAAACCGGTGATAATGGCTCTGTAAGTGGCGTAGACGCCATGTTTCATTAAAAATGATGAAGAAATAAAAAAGTTTACCTTTGTTTTTACTTCTTAACCGAAGTAAAAATATTTCTGTCCGCCGTAGCATTTATGACGTCAAAGTCACGTGGTATACACACACACTGTATACTGAAAAGTCTTTCTTCAGCAGCAGCCGATGCCTGTATCCCAAGATATTTAGAAGCTAATTTAGCTAGGTGTGTGTAGTCCCTTTCACGATTACGCCAGAAGTCCAGGGGATTGCATTCAATATCCAAAGTTTGTTCCTGCAAAGTGGTCTGAAAATCCTGAGCAAGTTTACTCTCTAGGCTTGCTTTCACTAAAACACCATTTAAAGTTGACTTGTATTCACCAATTTGTGAAAAATGAAATCTGCCTGTTTGTAAAAGGTGATAAACCATAATTGGTAGATCATTAGCAGATGACTATTATCCCTTTCACTCATACGACAATTCTGCAGCAGACGAACATATTTTGTCAAAAAGTAGAAAATCTCTATAATTGAATGGATAACCTATGACTAAAAGTGGAAAACGTTGTGGCAAAAGGAGAAATTGCACGTTTTGTCACTATGTTTTCAAATAGCCGTCTGCTGCAGAGGCGTCAGAAACCGTCTGTATGAGGGGAAGCGTTATGCCATTGTATACATGTATTTAAAGGTGATATCACTTCTGCTTACTCTAGCAATACAAAATGTACTGATTGATTGATTGATTGATTGGGGTTTAACGCCATTTTTAACAATTTCTCAGCGGCCAGTTCACCTACTCATGCATTTCCTGGTTTTCTCAGACCAGTAATCCACACAACAATCTTCCCAAGCAACTGGCTGCTTTTTCACATAGACTTAGCCCATTCGTGGAAGACGAATGACGCATGTCGCATTGACTTTTGTCAATCCTCGGAAAGAAAGTTGTCCGAGCCAGGGTTCGAACTTACAACCCCTGGATTGACAGCCCGCGTTGCTAACGACTGAGCTACCAGTGCTCGGCACAAAATGTACTGGATATTGATGTTTTATTAGCTTATTGAATGTACTATACTTTACAGTTAGGTTTTTCTACCATAGCTTTAACTAGTGTGGAAGTACTCATAGAGTACTCGTAAAGTACTCATAGAGTACTCGTAAAGTACTCATAAGTACTGGCCATTTTGCTTTAGTACTCAAGTAAGTATGAGTAATGTACTCATGATTTAAGACGAGTACTGAGTACTTGGACTCATAACTGAGTACTTGAAAATTGGTACTCGAGTAAGTATGAGTACTTGTACTCATAATTAAAGATGAGTACTGAGTACTTGAAAGTTGGTACTCGAGTAAGTACGAGTACTTGTACTCATGATTTAAGACGTGTACTGTGTACTGCTGAGTACTTGAACATTGGTACTCGAGTAAGTATGTGTATCCCATCCCTGGTGACATACAGGCAAATTTATCTTGCTTTTAACCCTTTCACACATGTAGATGCTTTCTGATGCCTCTTGAAAACATTGTGATAGAAGGAGAGATTGCTTAAAATGAGCAATTTCTCCTTTTGCCACAAAGTTTTTCAACTTTTTTCAGTAATAATACCATCATTTACCATATAACCCTTCGATGCCTATTCAAGTGACTATATTTGAAAACAATGAAGGAAGAGGGAGAAAATGCTCAAGGCAATCCGCAAATATTTTGCATAGAACTTATTTCTTTCATTGAGTTTAACCCTTTCCCTCATACGACAATTCTGCAGCAGACGACTTTGAACATATTTTGTCAAAAAATAGAAAATCTCTGTAATTGAATGGATATAATTATCCTATGACTAAAAGTGGAAAACATTGCGGCAAAAGGAGAAATTGCTCGTTTTGAGCAATTTCTTCTTTTGTCACTATGTTTTCAAAAAGCCGTCTGCTGCAGAGGCCTCAGAAAGCGCCTATATGAGGGAAAATTATATTTGTAAGAAAAGACTCATATATCACTAAGTGATATCAACTCACAAAATAAAATAGAATCAGCTCTTACATAATTTCCGAATATTTTTCTATATTTCTTTAATTCCAGTTTCTGAACTCACTGCTTCAACAATATAAAACCAAATTTCACTTTATTCCGTAAAAAAAGAGCCATTATAAAAAACAATAATCCCTGTTTATAGTGTAATATACTTTGTCAACACCATGACACTGCGTTATCACACCATTACAGGTGTCAATTGAGACGATATGACTCAACCATAATTAACAATCAATTTGCCTGGAAATTCCAATACTGAACTGAGAGGAAACAAGACAGTACCATTTCTTGATGTGTCATGTCGGTTTTTTCTCTACCAAGAACATATTTATAGAATTGTGAATATTGGAGAAAAACTCAATTAATGAGGGTTCTTTATTTTGCAAAAAAATCTTTCCTTCAAGCGACTCAATTTGAAGCAGCAGACGACTTTTGAAAACCTGCTGGCAAAAGGTGAAATTGCATATTATATTTTTAAAACAATAATTAAGAGAATTTCAATATTTGTTTTAACCCTTTCCCACATACAACAATTCTGCAGCAAACGACTTTTAAAACATATTGACAAAAAAATAAAAATCTCCATAAATCAGAGTTTAAGAGCTGTCAGAGGACAGCGCGCTCGACTATTTCACCGCTTATTAAATTTTCTGAGATAATGGACTCTAATGTAGTTGCATGCAAAAATTTAACCAAAAAGGGCCATAACTTGCATAAAATGCAGGATTGAGTTATTTAACGAAAATCAACATAGGTGTGATAGTTGGGAAGGGTTAATTGTATAAAGTTTCAAAGCAATGCATCAAGTCAATACTAGGATATCGACTCTTAATGTAGTTGCATGCAAAACTTTAACCAAATTTCTAGTTAAAAAGAGGGCCATAAATTGCAAAATATACTGGATAGAGTTATCATACTTGATTGTTTACATAGATGTGATGGTTGGAAAGGGTTATATAAAGTTTCAATGCAATGCATCAAGTAGTTACTAAGAGATGGTCTCTTAATGTAGTTGCACGCAAAACTTGAACCAGAATTTCAAAGTTAAAACAAGAGTTGTCGGAGGACAATATAGCTCGCCTATCAGGGCCTACTTCAGAACAATTATAGCATTGGTAAAAGTCTATAACTATAACCCATCATTCCCAGTCTTGCCAAAAAGGTTTGACCAAAAAGGGGCACAATTCAGTCAAAATCCATTCCAGAATTATGGGACTTGACATACAGGGTCATATAATGACCCTGAATAAGTGTGTGAAGTTTCAAAGCAACAGCTTACACAGTGTCTGAGTAAAGGCCTTGCACGCAAAGGTTTGACTAAGCTGGCAACGTGTACCCCAACGCCAATGCAGACACCGGGGTGATTATATAAGCTCCCCTATATCTTCGAATAGGCGAGCTAAAAAGGGCCATAACTTGCATAAAATGCAGGATAGAGTTATCTAACTTAATAATCTACACAGGTGTGATAAATGGGAAGGGTTGTATAGACGTTCGATGCAATGCATCATGTAAATACTGAGATATTGACTATTAATTAAGTTGCATGCAAAACTTTAACCAGATTTTCTAAGTAAAAAAGGGCCATAACTTGCATAAAATGCAGGATAGAGTTATCTAACTTGTTAATCTACATAGGTGTGATAGTTGGGTAGGGTTGTATAGACGTTCAATGCAATGCATCATGTAAATACTGAGATATGGACTCTTAATTAAGTTGCACGCAAAACTTTAACGAGAATTTCTAAGTAAAAAAGGGCCATAACTTGCTTAAAATGCAGGATAGAGTTATCTAACTTAATAATCTACATAGGTCTGATAGATTGGTAGGATTGTAGAAAGTTTCAATGCAATACATATAGTATTTAAGTACTTGCATGCAAAACCTTAACCAAGGTGTGACATGGACGCCGACGCCAGGGTGAGTAAGTAGTATAGCTCTCATATTTTTTGAATAGTCGAGCTACAAAGAGTTGAAACATTTGGGCAAATGGAGAAATTGCTTGTTTTGAGCAATTCATTTTACTGCCACAATGTTCTCAAAAGTCGTCTGCTGCAGAGGCGTCAGAATGCTTCTATATGGGGGAAAGGGTTACGATGTCGGCTGCAGATTGGTTTTATGTTGGAAAGGGCTAATCTTTCTTTTACAGCTGTCTAAGTGTGGTATGAAATAAAGACCTTTGTTTTAACCAGTCATATACTCTAAAGAATTGACTGCTTTCAAATTATTTGAGTATTAATTATTTTTGAAAAATTCATGGAAATATAGAAGGAGAAATTGCTCATTCCTTCCCTTTACACAATGCAATACATCCAGAAGTTTTAAAATATTTCCAGACAGTGTTTTTCACTATGCCGTCTGCATCAGATTGAAGAAATAGTTTGAGAGCATTATGATTTATCAGGGATTCTGCAGAAAGTGACAGGTCTGCCTAGGTTATTGCATTCTTTTTTTCCCAATTTTGAGCTCATGCAATGTAAGGAATCACGGCTCTCTCTCTCATAAGCGGACATTTATAAGGTCTTTGTCATCAACTGATTTTGACTGCATTTGTGGTATAGTTGTAGAGCATACGCACAGGGTGCAGGAGGTCATGGGTTCAATATACACTCGGGTCATACCTAAGACTTTAAAAATGGTATTTATGGCAATCCCTCTTTAGCACTTGGGGTTGTAGGGTTAGTATTAGGGACATGCTGGTGTCAGGATGAAATGGACCAGTGGTACTAAGTAATTTAAATCAAGAAACACCCTGATATAAGAGCAAAATTGTTAAACATTGTACAAACAAACAAAACAAACCAACTTATTTTTCTTCATAAACCCTTTCCCACATACAACAAATCTGCGGCAGTCAAAACTATAGAAAATCTCTATAAATGATAGTATGATTATTGAATAGAAATAAAAATCATTGCGGCAAATGGAGAAATTTCATTTGCCACAATGTTTTCAAAAGACATCTGCTGCAGAGGTGTGGGAAAGTGTCTATATGTGGGAAAGGATTAACCGTTTTTTCTGAAATATAAATGTTTTGACATATCTTTTAAAAACAGCATTTGATAACATTGTTAGAACATGAACATGCAGTTACTCATTATTGTTTACATGTTTTAAATTACAGCAGGTTCGAAGTCATTGATCATGTAATTCTCTGTGAATTCTTTCCAACATGCAGATGCATTTTGACATCTCTGTTACAGGCTACTTTAAAAAAAACAAGAGCACCCGCGTACGGCACAGACGCTCGACTGATAGAAAACCGAAAAATAGCTGAGCTGAACAAAAAACCTTGACCGGCTGACCACACCACCGCCGCTGCCGCCGCCACCGCCGACACTCGACGCCAGGGTCATGACAATAGCTCTCGTTTTTTCAAAAGTCAAGCTAAAAATTGGTATAAAAGAGTTGCTCATAATTTTTGCCACAATGTTTTCAAATCTATTCAATAAATTCCATTTTTTCGCCTAGACGTTCTCAATGTCGTCTGCTGCAGACTCGTTAAATACGGGAATTGGTTCAACCTGTATAAAACATTTTTTAATGGATAAAATTGACTGGAATCAAATATAAACACCTCTGCAGCAGACGGCTTTTTGAAAACATAGTGACAAAAGACGAAATTGCACAAAACGTGCAATTTCTCCTTTTGCCACAATGTTTTCCGCTTTTCATCATGAGTTATCCATTCAATTATGGAGATTTTCTATGTTTTGACAAAATACGTTCAAAGTCGTCTGCTGCAGAATTGTCGTATGAGGGAAAGGGTTGATGAAATAAATAAGATTCAGCAATTAAGTCCAGAAGACAAATTTGTAAAACAGATACACTCTGCGATTTGAGGTATTGTTGTCACCCTCGGTGCATTGGTCAAGGTGCATTCTCGTAGCCTAACCCTTTCTCACATTTAGACGTTTTTTTCAGCAGACGAATATTGAAAACATTGTGACAAAAAGAGTTATTGCTCCAAAACAAGCAATTTCTCCTTTTGCCATAATTTTTTCAAAATTTTTTTCAGTAAAGATTTTCCATATTTGTTTAGTAAAAAATTTCAAAATTGTCTGCTGCAGATTTCTCCTTTTGCCACAATGTTTTCCGCTTTTCATCATGAGTTATCCATTCAATTATGGAGATTTTCTTTGTTTTGACAAAATACGTTCAAAGTCGTCTGCTGCAGAATTGTCGTATGAGGGAAAGGGTTGATGAAATAAATAAGATTCAGCAATTAAGTCCAGAAGACAAATTTGTAAAACAGATACACTCTGCGATTTGAGGTATTGTTGTCACCCTCGGTGCATTGGTCAAGGTGCATTCTCGTAGCCTAACCCTTTCTCACATTTAGACGTTTTTTTCAGCAGACGAATATTGAAAACATTGTGACAAAAAGAGTTATTGCTCCAAAACAAGCAATTTCTCCTTTTGCCATAATTTTTTCAAAAATTTTTTCAGTAAAGATTTTCCATATTTGTTTAGTAAAAAATTTCAAAATTGTCTGCTGCAGATTTGCTGTATTTTGGAAAAGGCTAATTAATGATGGTTTATCATTCAGGGATCACAAATAAGTGTAATGTGAATGTTACATTACTGCAAAACCTTCGAAAATGGCATTAACCCTTTCCCTCATATAGACGCTTTCTGACGCCTCTGCAGCAGACGGCTTTTTGAAAACATAGTGACAAAAGAAGAAATTGCTCAAAACGAGCAATTTCTCCTTTTGACACAATGTTTTCCACTTTTAGTCATAGGTTATCCATTCAATTATAGAGATTTTCTATGTTTTGATAAAAATATGTTCAAAGTCGTCTGCTGCAGAATTGTCGTATGAGGGAAAGGGTTAAACTCCAATAAAACATATCAACATCTTCCAACTTCTTGATATATCTTTCCATTTTGGTTCAAAGCAGATAATTCCTTTTCCACATACCCGGTACAACAAATTTGCAGCAGACAACTTTATAAAAACTGAAACAAAAATATGGAAAATCTATTTAACCCTTTTCCACATACAACAAATCTGCAGCAGACGACTTTGAAAACATAGTGACAAGAACCTGACAAATCTCCATAAATCTCTTTAATTGTTAAATAAAGTTGAAAACATTGTGGCCAAAGGAGAAATTGCTCATCATGAAGTCATCTGCTGCTATTGCATAAAAGTCCATCTGCAGGTGGGAAAGGGTTAAACCAACGTTCAATTTTTAAATACAGTTGAAACCATTGTGTCAAAAGGAGAATTTTTTTTCCATTTTGCCACAATGGTTCAAATAGTTGTATGCTGCAGATGCCAAAAAAAATGTCTGCATGTGGGAAAAGGCCTTTCCCTCATATAGACGCTTTCTGACGCCTCTGCAGCAGACAGCTTTTTGAAAACATAGTGAAAAAAGAAGAAATTGCACAAAACGTGCAATTTCTCCTTTTACCACAATGTTTTCCACTTTTTGTCATAGGTTATCCATTCAATTATGGAGATTTTCTATTTTTTGCCGTATGAGGGAAAGGGTTAAGCATTGATGCATCTGCAGCAGACGACTTTTGCCACAATATTTCCAACTCAAATGAATAGTTATACATGTACTTGCATTTATAGAGATTTTCTATATTTTGTCTAGATGTTTTCAAACTCGTCAGATGTAGATTTGATGTATGTCGGAAAGGGTTGATATTATAGACCATTATTAGATATAGAATGCAAGTGCAGTGTACACACAAGACCATGGCTATAAAGAGTTAAAAGCTTTATTAATAATGAATATTTCTGGTTGAATGTCTATTCCCATGATATCTTACCCTTTCTTTCCCACATGCAAACTAATGCGAAATATCTGCAACTAAAACAATGGTTGCAAAAGGAGAAATAAAGTTCATTTTTCCTCACAATGTTTTCTACTCAATTCTAAATTTATACTTTCAATTATAGAGTTTAACCCTTTCCCATATACAGATGCTTTCTGACAGACGACTTTTCAAAACATTGTGAAAACATTGTGACAAAAGAAGAAATTGCTCATATCAAGCACTTTCTCCCTTTGGCCACAATGTTTTCAACTTTATTCAGTAATTATACCTTCATTTAAAGATATTTTCAATTTTTTGGACAAAATGTTTTCAAAGTCGTCTGCTACAGATTTGTTGTATGTGGGAAAGGGTTAAAGCAAATGAAATGATCCCACAAATATTTTGTATGTTGTCTGCTGCATATATGTACAGTATATGTATTTGTTTTCTGTGGGAAAGGGATAGACAGAAATGGAAACAATAGAAATATGTATGGATCTACCATAAAGGGTATGTGCAACATGAATCAGACATAAAGTTTCTTCTGTTCATCTCAAGCTAAACCTACGGTACAGATTTAGATAACTTGTTTTCTGCCCTAAATATCTCTCTTAATTTCAAACAACATACTATGCTGTGCGTACTCAAACCATACAACAAATCTACAGCAGAAGACTTTGAGAACAGGTTGGCAAAAATATGGAAAATCTCTATTAAAGTTAACTTATTTAAAACAAAAGGGCCATGATGGCCCTAGATCACTCACTTGAATTATGCAATGTGATATCTAATGCAAAACACATCAAGACAATTATTCTGACAAAACCTCAAAATGCAACCTCCAGAGTGTTAACAAGATTTTCATTCATTACGCCTAGTGACCTATTTTTTTTCCCATCCGATATTCGAACAAGGACTAGATATCATTCAGACAAACATTCTGACTAAGTTTGAACTTGCTCAAAGTAAAAATGCGACCTCCTGAGTTTAAGCAATAATTTCCTTCAATTTGGCCTAACCACCTAGTTTTTAACCAAATAAAACCCATACTCGAACTTGGCCTAGATATCATTAAGACAAACCTTCTGAAGATGCTTAAGCAAACAAGAGGGCCATGAGGCCCTGGATCGCTCACCTGAGAATGGGCTTTTTAAGACTTAACTCTTTTAGCGCCAATGGCAATATCATCAAGACAATCTTTCTGACAAAATTTCAAGCTGCTCCAAGTCAAAAATGCAATCTCTATAGTGTTAACAAGATTTTTATACAATATGGCCTAGTGACCTAGTTTTTGACCTGATCAAACCCATATTTGATTTGGCCTAGATATCTTCAAGGCAAATATTCCGACAAAGATTCAAAATGACCCATAACTGAACTTGGCCTAGATATCACCAAGACAAACTTTCTAACAGAGTTTCAACATGCTCAATCGAAAAATGTTGCTTCCAGAGTGTTAACAAGATTTTCCTTAAATTTGACCTAGTGACCTAGGTTTCAAACAGACATGACCCAGTTTCAAACTTGGCCTAGATATCACTAAGACAGACATTCTGACAAAGTTTCAACATGCTCAAGCCAAAAATGTGGCTTCCAGAGTGTTAAAAACAGATTATTCATAAATTTGACCTTGTGACCTAGTTTTTGACCGGACATGACCCAGTTTCGAACTTGGCCTAGATATCAGTAAGACAATAATTCTGACAAAGTTTCAACATGCTCAAGCCAGAAATGTTGCTTCCAGAGTGTTAACAAGATTTTTTGTAAATTTGACCTAGTGACCTAGTTCTAAACCGGACATTACCCAGTTTGGAACTTGGCCTAGATATCACCAAGACAAACTTTCTGACAAAGTTTCAACATGCTCAAGCCAAAAATGTGGCTTACAGTGTTAACAAGATTTTCCTTAAATTTGACCTAGTGACCTAGTTGTTGACAGGACATGACCCAGTTTAGAACTTGGCCTAGATATCACCAAGACAAACTTTCTGACAAAATTTCAACATGCTCATGCCAAAAATGTGGCTTAGAGAGTGTTAACAAGATTTTTCATAAAATTGACCTCGTGACCTAGTTTTAGACCGGACATGACCCAGTTTCGACTGACGCTAGACAAAATGCGATCACAAAAGCTCACCTTGAGCACTTCAAGCACAGGTGAGCTAAAATGAGAGTTGAAAACGTTGTGGCAAAAGTCGTCCTTTGCATATGCATCAAAATATATCTGCAAGTGGGAGAGGTTTAATAAAACAGTTATTTTGATTATCATTTGAAGGTCAGCTAAGAACTTAAGAATGACTCTTAATATCATGCATTGTAAACTAATATGGGTAATGGTAATGAGTAATTCAATCTTATTAACATCAGACCTAAACCTCACTCGCTGGTATATCAATCTGATGACTGCCCCATACAGGTCGGCTCAGGTTGTACTTTGTGTAAACCAATCAAATTGTGACTTACCAAATTGTTTGGAATAAACAGGTAAGATAACCCATTTAACCCATTCCCACCTGCAGATGCATTTTGATGCAATAGCAGCAGATGACTTTTGAAAAAAAGTTGGCCAAAGGTGAAATTGCTCATGATGAGCAATTTCTCCTTTGGCCACAATGTTTTTAACTTCATTTAACAATTAAGCTATCCTTTATGGAGATTTTTCAGGATTTTGTCACTATGTTTTCAAAGTCGTCAGCTGCAGATTTGTTGTATGTGGGAAAGGGTTAAATAAACATGATAGAGATGCAGTGACTGTCAAGTTTTTCAAGCATTGGTTGTAACATGCAAATTCATTGGAAAAACCCCGAGCACTTTCTCATGAGTATTTAACCCTTTCCCTCATATAGACAGACACTTTCTGACACCTCTGCAGCAGACGGCTTTTTGAAAACATAGTGACAAAAGAAGAAATAGCTCAAAACGAGCAATTTCTCCTTTTGCCACAATGTTTTTCACTTTTAGTCATGGATTTTCTATGTTTTGACAAAATACGTTCAAAGTCGTCTGCTGCAGAATTGTCATATGAGGGAAAGGGTTAAGTGTATATGGTCAATTTGAGACAACCTTTTATGCGGTGTAGTCAGATCCAATATAAGTACAGCAAAGTTGATTGGTCTGATTTTATTGAGATTATGACTACATGTTAATGTAATGTAATGTAATTATCATTGTTTCGATTGTATTGGATGTAATTTGTGATGGACCGTTTATTCCATCACATGTGAGATAATGTAGTGATTACATTTCTTCATTGCAATGGGATATAATTTGTTATAGACTATTTTTCCATTACATTATTTGGTGATGTTGTGATTATTTTTAATGTTTAATTATTTTCTCTGCTAATGGATTGAGAAAATAATTGTTTTTGAATTATTTTCTCAATCCCTTTCCAGTGTTTTATAACAAAATTTCTAAACAAAAGACATAATGTAATCTGTTTTAGTTTCAACTGTCATTTACAGTGGTAAAAGGTCACATTTCTTCATGAATTGTATTAAAAACAATTTGCCTTATCACAACTTTTTCCCTTTCAAGCCAAACAATACCACATTAAACCTTTGCCACATTATTAAATTTGCAACTGACTACTTTGAAAATGTTTTGGCAAAAAAATGAAAAACCTATATAAACGAAAGTATAATTTATCAAATGGAGTTGAAAACATTTGTGGCAAATAGAGAAAACGTTCATTATGAGAAATTTCTCCTTCAGCCAGAATATTTTCAAAAGGTGCTTGCAAACGCTTCAAAATGTGTCTGCAAGTTGGCAAAGGTAATGTCAACAAGTCTTTACAATTCCTAAACACAAGTAAATATTCATTTAATTGGAACACTCAACAATCACTGCTTCTCTATCTCATGTTTTAATATGGGTAATCTCCCTTGTTGATACCTAACAACTTTGTAGATGAAAATTTGATTGGCTGATGCAAAGGTCAATCAGAGACGACCTGCAGGGGTGTAAATATTTTTCAAATGCTAGTGACTTGAAAACAAGAGGGCCATGATGGCCCTGGATCGCTCACCTTAATTATACAATGTACTGCAATGCAATGCAATGCAAAACACATCAAGACAATTATTCTGAATTCAACCTCCACAGTGTTAACAAGATTTTCCTTCATTTGGCCTATATTGTTTTACCTGATGAGACTCATATTCCAACATGGACTATATATCATCAAGACCACATTCTGACAAAGTTTCAACTTGCTCAAAGTAAAAATGCGGCCTCCAGAGTTTGACCTTGTTTCTGACCCAATATGACCCATATTCAAACTAGACCCAGATATATTTCAGACAAACATTCTGACGATGCGGCATCCAAAGTGTTAACAAGATTTTCCTTCAATTTGGCCTAGTGACCTAGTTTTTGACCCTACATGACCCATATTTGAACTTTGCTTAGATATCATTTAGATAAACACTCTCATTAAATGTCAAGATGCTGTAGCAAAAAATGCGTCTTCTACAGAGTTAACAAGATTTTCCTTAAATTTGGCCTAGTGACCTAGTTTCTGACCCAATATGACCCACATTCAAACTTGACCTAGATATCTTAAAGACAAACATTCTGATAAAATTTCATCATGCTCAAGTTAAAAATGCAGTATCCATAGTGTTAACAAGATTACCCTTCAATTTGGCCTAGTGACCTAGTTTTTAACCCGGCAATATTTTAACTTGGCCTAGACAGCATTCAGCTCAACATTCTGACCAAATTTCAAACAGCTGAACCAAAACATGCGGCTTCTACAGAGTTAACAAGATTTTCCCTCAATTTGGCCTAGTGACCTAGTTTCTGACCCAATATAATCCATATTTGAACTTGACCTAGATATCTTTAAGACAAACTTCTGAAGCAAAAATTGCGGCCTCTAGGGTGTTAACAAGATTTTCCTTTAATTTTACCTAGTGACCTACTTCAAGACACATCATAACCCATGTTGGAACTTGACCTACATATCATCAAGACAAACATTCTGATAACGTTTCAACATGCTCAAGTTGAAAATGTGGCTTCTACAGTGTTAACAAGATTACCCTTCAATTTGGCCTAGTGACCTAGTTTTTGACCCAATATGACCCATATTCAAACTTGACCTAGATATTTTTAAGACAAACATTCTGACAAAATTTCAAACTGCTGAAGCAAAAATTGCGGCCTCTGGAGTGTTAACAAGGTTTTCCTTCAATTTGACCTAGTGACCTACTTTTTGTCCCGACATAGCCCATGTTCGAACTTGACCTACATATCATCAAGACAAACATTCTGATAAAGTTTCAACATGCTTAAGTTGAAAATGTTGCCTCCAGAGTGTTAACAAGATTTCCCTTCAATTTGACCTAGTGACCTAGTTTTTAGTTTAAACATATTTAATTCTCATATATTTTTACATAGTAGGTTACATCAAGAAATATACAATGGAGAAATGGATTGGACCGAAAGCTCATAGCTTATTGAAGGTCCTCTCCAATAAAGATTAATTTACAGGAAGCACGGTGAATATTTAACATGTGCAGAAAATATCAGCTTACTTAAGTAAGACCTAGTTTTTGACCTCATATGGCCCAGAACTTGTCCAAGATTTGATGGAGATGAATGTTCTGATAAACTTTCATGAAGATTGGATGCAAAATGTAGCCTGTAGAGTGTTAACAAGCTCAAATGTTGACGACGCACGACGGATGATGCACGACGGACGGACACAGGACAAAATGTGATCACAATAGCTCACCTTGGACTTTGTGCATAGGTGAGCTAAAAATGCAGTCGCCCTTACCAACTTTCACTTGCCCTTAAATTCTACTGTTAATGATTGATTTCCTTTTATCTTAGGTTCTTTCTCTCATTAAATTTGACTGGTGTCTTCAATAACAGTTACATTTAAAGTGTCAGATTTTTCGTAGTTTTTCCGAAAATGTCCGCATTTATTTTATTTCACAATTAAGTGATTGCTTTCCTTGTTTAGATGGTACTGTTTAACGAACCCATTCACAATTACAATCACAATTCAAAATTTTCTGACAAGGTCACAATATTTTGGCCATTTAGCATAATTTTAAGATGGGTCATATTTATATTTCGCTTAATTTGTTTTACCTATTTCGTCTAGTCAATTTAAACTACGTGTTGGAAGGAAACAAAATGGCGGACGATTTAAATTTTTCGTTGATGTGATATATATTTTGGAGACTCAATTCAATGTTTAATATGATTCATTTAATCACTGCAATAGCTGTCTATGATGTTAACCCTTTCCCTCATACGACAATTCTGCAGCAGATGACTTTGAACATATTTTGTCAAAAAGTGGAAAATCTCTTTAATTGAATGGATAACCTATCACTAAAAGTGGAAAACATTGTGGCAAAAGGAGAAATTGCTCGTTTTTAGCAATTTCTTCTTTTGTCACTGTGTTTTCAAAAAGCCGTCTGCTGGAGAGGCGTCAGAAAGCGTCTATTTGAGGGAAAGGGTTAAAAGTACAAACAATGATCTTACTTTTCTACAAGAAGCTCTCCTTCTTCCACTTGATGTCTCATTTTCTTGTTTTGTTCTTCTTCCTCCTGTAAAAGTTAAATTCTGATAATTCTAGTAATTGTACAAAGATGAATATAACTGAAGTATATTACCAACTAAGTTTTTATCTGTTAATTCTTTCCCACATACAATAAATCTGCAGCAGACACCTTTGGAAACATCTGGATCAAAATATCGAAAATCATTGTAAATGAAAGTAGAATTATTGAAAAGAGATGAAATAGTCTGGACAAAAATGTGAAAAATCTCTGTAAGTGAACTATTGAATATAGTTGAAAACATTGAGAAACAAGAGCGCCAAATGTAACAAAATACGCCCGTCCTGTTGATACCTAGTATAGTGATAATTGGTTATACGTCAGCCACACTTAGAGAGCGGACACTGTTATTACAGTTTTGGCCATTTCGAGGGACTCAATTGTGTAGTGACTAAGATAACGTTGTAAGTTATCAAACCTGACCAAGATATTCTGCCCATCAACATATTGTCTAAATTTGGTTATGATCGGATAAAGGCTAAAAGTTATTTAGCTGACAAGACCAATTTAAGGTAATTTCTATAAATAAAGGGCAATAACTCTCTATCGACTGCAGCAATATGGCTAGTTATCAAACTTGTCCGAGATATTACGCCAATACACATTCTGACCAAATTTGGTGATGATTGGACAAAAGCTCCTAAAGTTATTGAGCTGACAAGACCAATTTTAGGTAATTTCTATAATTAAAAGGCTATAACTCTCGATTGACTAAAGCGATAATATCAAACTTATCTAGTTATCAAACTTGTCTGAGATATTATGCTAATACACATTCTGACTGAATTTGGTGATGATTGGACAAAGGCTTCAAAAGTTATTGAGCTGACAAGACTAATTTTAGGTAATTTCTACAATTAAAGGGCGATAACTCTCGATTGACTAAAGCGATATGGCTAGTTATCGCACTTGTCCGAGATAGTATGCCAATATACATTCTGACTAAATTTGGTGATGATTGGAAAAAGGCTTCTAAAGTTGTTGAGCTGACAAGACCAATTTTGGGTAATTTCTATAATTAAAGGGCGATAACTCTCGATTAACTAAAGCGATTTGGCTAGTTATCGCACTTGTCCGAGATATTATGCAAATACACATTCTGACCAAATTTGGTGATGATTGGACAAAGGCTTCTTAAGTTATTTAGCTAACAACATACTGGATGCCGCCGGCCATTTCTCGCCCGTCCGTACGCCACAGGTAAAACTATAATACAATCCGGTTTTTCAAAACGGGCATATAAAAAAGGAGAAATTGCTCACAATGTATTAAAAGTTGTCTATTGCAGAGGCATCAAATTGCATATACATGTGGGAAAGGTGAAATTGTAACAAATTTCCCAGTTGAATAGCCAGTGTTAAACACAAACTGTCCATAAAAGTATTTTGGGTCACAATAGCTTTATTACTCTGTAGATAAGGTATGTTTGTTATTTGAATGGGATATTACACCTTTTCCAACAATATTTCAGATTTATCGGAGAATTTACCAGTACTACCAGTATTATATATATTTAGACAACAATGCATCTGGTGTAATGCTATCCCCTGACCATGAGCTCCAAGGAAGGAAGCCATTACAGCCTTAACCCTTTCCCTCATATGACATTATGTTATTTGGTCTTTGGTTATCTTTTTTTTTTGTGGAGAGAAATGGTAACTGATTGCTGGAAGCATATATTCTAGAACAACTCTGGTTAATCAAGCAGACGGGCTACCACTCTATGTGGAAATGCAGCCAGTTGCTTGGAAAGAATGCTGTGTGGAGAACTGGTGGCCATGTTTTTTACCAACCACCATGGCTTAAAGGAATCTCGTAGAGTGTCACCCAAGGACTGTTTCTGCAAAATTATTTGAAAGTCGGCCTGACACTTTCGGAGGAGAGGATATTTTAAGTTTTCACTATAGCCATATAAGGCAAAATAGACCCATGGCTTGAAGGAATCTGATAGAGAGTCACCCAAGGAACATTTCAACAAAATTATTTGAAAATCTGCTCAACACTTTCGGAGAAGAAGCTTTTTTAAGTTTTCACTATGGTCATATATGGCAAAATAGCCCCACCCTCTGGCAGCCATGTTTTTCGACCAATCAACATGGCTTGAAGGAATCTGAAAGAGGGTCACCCAATGAACATTTCTATAAAATTATTTGAAAATCGGCTGAACACTTTCGGAGAAGATTTTTTAGGTTTTCACTATAGCTATATAAGGCAAAATAGCCCCGCCCCCTGGTGGCCATGTTTTTCAACCAATCAACATTTCTTGAAGGAATCTAATAAAGGGTCACCCAAGGAACATTTCTACAAAATTATTTGAAAATCAGCCTGACACTTTCGGAGAAGATTTTTTAAGTTTTCACTATTTTTTTCTTTTGGTTGCCATGGAAACCAGAATTTTGGATGGAATTTAAGAGAAGACATTGAGAGGATGCTTCCTATAAAGTTTCAACCGAATTGGCCAAGTGGTTAGGGAGAAGAAGTGGTTTAAAGGAAAAAGTTAACGCACACACAGACGCACGACGGACAATTCACCATGACATAATCTTGACTGGCTTTCAGCCAGTGGAGCTTAAAATTGTTGAAAATGGCAATAAACCCAAATCAAGCAGGTTGAGAAATTCTGTTCATTTAAGCTCTCTAAGATACAGATCCTTTCTGACAGCTCTGCAGCAGACAGCTTTTGAAAACATTGTAAAATGGATAAGTTTCTCTCAATAAACAATTTCTCCTTTTGCCAAAATGCTTTCAACTCTAATCAATGCTTTTTAAGTTAACTGATGTTTACCATATAAGTTGTCTGCTGCAAATATGTTGTATGTGGGAAAGTGTCAAACCTCGATACATAAACTTACCTTCAAATATCTCTCATATAACATTGTCACATAGACCTTCTGGGCCAACGCCCTCTTCCAGTTTTTCTGTATTCTTACAGCCGCTGCTTCCCTGACATCTGAATGGCACTGGTCCTAATTGAAAGGGAAATATATAAACAGTTTAACCCTTTTCACACATGTAGACGCTATCTGAAGCCTCTGTAGCAGACAACTTTTCAAAAGCATTGTGGCACAGCAGAAATTGCTCTTAGCCTGCTGTCTATTGAAATTCAAAGGGCAATAACTCCAAAATAATCCAAGTCTAAAGAATTCAAAGTTGTTGTATAATTTGTATCAAATAAAACTAATAAACAAGAATCATTAGTGCATTCGACACATGATACATTTGAAGCAAACAGACGCTCGACTGATAGAAAACAGAAAAAAAGCTGAGCTGAACAAAAAACCTTAACCGGACGACCACGGCACCGCCGCCAACGAAGCCAGGGTCATGACAATAGCTCTCGTTTTTTCAAAAGTAGAGCTTAAAAGTTGAAAATGTCTCAAGATGAAAGTGTAACAAGCATCATGTAATATATAACAAGCATTCTGAAGTTATCGATTGGATAAGAGTTTGGCATTGAAGGCCATTGTGATCTTGACCGTTGAACAGATGACCTCAAAATCAATATGGGTCATCTACTGGTCATGCCCAACCTCTCCCTGCAAAGTTTGAGTACTGTAGGTCCAATCATTATCCAGGACCTCCGACTGACCGACATGTTCAAAGCAATATACCCCTCTTTTTCAAAGGTGGGCATAATTATTGAATAGTATCATCATACATAAGCAATTTCTACTTTTGCCACAATGCTGTCTGTTGCAGGTGCATCAATATGTGTCTGCAGATGGGAAAGGGCTGCAAAGAAAACAAGGCTAAACCCTGAAATTAACCTTTTCCCCCATACAACAAATCTACAGCAGACGACTTTGTTAACATCTTTGCGTAATTATAGAAAATCTCTGTAAATGAAAGCATAATTAATGAAGCAAGTTGAAAACGTTTTGACAAAAGGAGTTCTCAGTTGCTCGCAATGTTTTCAAAACTAGCCTACTACAGATGCGTCAGACAGCATCTGCAATTCTGCATATTGGGTTAATTAAAGGGTTAATTAGAATATGCATCATATGTAAGGGGAGGTCCGAAATTGTGACCCACTTTCACTGGAATTGAACTTTTGACCTTGAGGTTATATCTCTAATGCAGAATCACTGTCTACGACAGACTATATAAGCATAGAAAAAGGTACAAATTGACCTTGTGAACAGTGAAGATCCTGATCTGTCTGTGCGTTTGCATGTTCAGTCTGGTCAATATCTACCATATTCAGATATACATGTAACTTACATAATTATGATTGTTAGAATATTCTGTCAACTTGTGTTGAGTCTGAAAATTATCTGAATCTAAACTGTTCAGAAATGCCAACTTACGCCCTTTCCCATACACTGGCTCATATACATTGTGGTTTCACAGAAGTAAACTAGAATTGTTTTTGCAAAAAACAGATGTCTCCCCTCAAATATCTGTCAAAATCTCTCAAAACATTCCAACCTATAAATTTGGGACAGACAGACAGACAGTCGAGACATGGGTTCTGCACATCGCCTTGATGAGGTGAACATTTGACCCAAGTTTCATGAAAATCCTTCAAGCCGTCTGGGAGATATGGAGCGGACACGAAATAAAGCCTCAAACCTTTGACCTTCAAGCGTGACCTTGACCTTGACCCTATATTGTCGAGACGCGGGTTCTGCACGTCGCCTTGATGAGGTGAACATGTGAGCCAAGTTTCATGAAAATCCTTCAAGCCGTCTTGGAGATATGGAGCGGACACGATTTCGGACAGACGGACAGACAGACAGACAGACAGACAGAAGGACAGACAGACGCCCAGGACAAAAACAATATATCTCCCCTGTATACAGGGGGAGACATAATTAATTGATTGAGGAAAACTTAAAAGTCAATTTGATAAACTTACCTGAGATAGGACTCTAGCAGCTGTAGAACCACTCACAGACTGGACAAAAAGGAAGAAAATAAATTGTTTTAACACTTTCCCACTTAAAACAATTGACTTCTTCAGCAGACAACTTTGTAATGTCTTAATACAAAATATGGAAAATCTCAGTAAATGAAAGTATATTAATTGAATAGTTGAAAACATTTAGGCAAAAGGAGAAACAGCTCATTTTGAGCAATTTCTTCCTTTGCTCCAATAATTTCAAAAGTCGTCTGCAGGTGGAAAAGGATTAACTCTTTCCCACATACAAACGATTTACAGTAGATTAACAATGTAGCTGAAAACATTAAGCCAAAAGGAGCAATTGTCTACTATGAACAATTTCTCCTTTTACCAAAATGTTTTCAAAAGTTGTCTGCTGTAGATGCGTCTAGATGTTGGAAGGGGTCAATATCTAATTTATCTTTATTTAATTTCAATACATGTATAACAATTGAGAGTTCAGTATTCACATAGTCTTTAGAAATACGTTGAAGAGAATTGTTTCAAGAGTCATGTTTATATGTCATAAGCTAATTGTTCCCATAAATGTACCCAAATAAGTAATTCACATGAAATACAAAGTATCTGTTATACCCTCATGAGTAAGTCACAAACTTTATTTGTACCATTAGTCCTAGAGTTCATATTATAATATTTTAAAAATGTGTAACTGGCTTCTGTGGTCACACCTAAAGGTCAAGACATGTATTTCATGTTCTAAATCATTATTGTGACTCCATAACCTAGAAACTGAGTCTCAGTGAGGCGATTCTTATGCTTACACATAACATAGGGTTTAACCCGTTGCCGCATACAACAAATCTGCAGCAAACAACTTTGAAAACATTTAGTCAAAAACTTTTGCAACTCCCTATAAATGATAGAACTGTTATAAATTGAATAACGTTGAGAACGTTGTTATGAAAGAAGAAATTGCTCAATATGAGCTGTTTCCTCTAATCATTTGCTACAATGTTTTCAAAATGTTTGCAGAAGAAGCATCTTTGGGTGAGAACGGGTTAAATATCTGATATCTTTTAGCAAAAATACTATTGGCTTTTCTAGCCCTCCATTACCTGTAAGAACTTTCTGTTTCTGTCCAGTCGGTCTTGTCTCAGTTGATCTAAGTCTGGCTGCTCCAATGTGGTATCACTCTCTGTATTCAACTCTGGGTAATTCTCGTCCATCTTGTCTAATTTACTTGCACCTGAAGAAACCATGGAATTGACATGTTTGATATTCAGTTATTATTATAAGGAACTTAGATAACAAATTATTACATTACAGTGCCTTTTCACTTACTATTATACTAGAGGCCAAATAAAGGCTACTTCACAATTTGAAAAATCAAAAAAAAATCACAATGACGAGAAAAGAATTCACAAATGAAAGGCAAAATTCACATAGCAAACAAATGAAGTGTATGCTTGCATAATCCAGAAGAAAGTGCATTAAGTCATAAAGCAAAATTAATTGGAATATATCTTTTTCTTAATATTTCCTAATACTTCATTAATTTTATACATTATAACATGTAATTTTTCTTCACAATTTTGCGACTTCACATGTCATTGTTTTCACAATTTAGCAAATTTGCATGTTGAATTTCACAAAATCAAAAGGCTAGGGAGTCTTCACAAAACTGGATGGATAGGGGCTACGTTACAACAGAAATATACTGGGGATTTCATAAGCCAGAAAAGTTGAGCTAAAAATGTTCCAGTCATACGCTCACTAGAGGTTCTATTAACCCTTTCCCTCATACGACAATTCTGCAGCAGACAAATTTGAACGTATTTTGTCAAAACATAGAAAATCTCCATAATTGAATGGATAACCTATGACAAAAAGTGGAAAACATTGTGGCACAAGGAGAAATTGCTCATGGGGGAAAGGGTTTAAATGGCATATATCAGGTAATAGGGTCAAATAGGTGAACATTTATTATATTGAAGTTTGCTCATTAGTAACATCTGAGAGGAATCCTTTGAAATTTGATAGTGACCATTTGCTTCTAATTTAAACACAAACGTAAATCAACACAAACATTTTGGGCTCAAACAATAGTTTTCTGGATGTGCAGTCCTGAATGTTAACCTTCTATCAGATATTGTAAATATCTTTTTATAACCTTTTGCTTCTTATTTAAACACAAACGTAAATGAACACTGAACATTTGGGGCTCAAACAATGGTTTCCTGGCCGCTTCTACGGATGTGCAGCCCTGAATGTTAACCTTCTCCCAGATATTGTAAACATCTTTTTTATAACCCTTATCCACTTAACATGAATTTGTTGCAGACCACTTAAGAAACTTCTAGGATTTTTTCTTTTTTATTATGGAAGCTCTATAAATGAAAGCATTTTGGCTTAAGTTAACCCTTTCCCTCATGTAGACGCTTTCTGATGCCGCTGCAGCAGATGGCTTTTTGAAAACATAGTGACAAAAGAAGAAATTGCTCAAAACAAGCAATTTCTCCTTTTGCCACAATGTTTTCATATCTTTATTATTATTATTAAACTCTCATTTATTGAGACTTTTTACATTGAAAGCATTTTGGCTTAACCCTAACCCACATGTAGACGCTTGTTGACGCCTCTAAAGCAGATGACTTTTGAAAACATTGATGAGCAATTTCTCCTTTTACCACAATGTTTTCAACTCTATATTTATTATTAAACTCTCATTTAATGAGACTTTTCATGTTGAAAGCATTTTGGCTTAACCCTTTCCCACATGCTGATGCTTTTTGACACCTCTGAAGCAGACGACTTTTGAAAACATTGTGATAAAATAGAAATTGCTCATGAAGAGCAATTTCTCCTTTTGCCACAATGTTTTCAACTCTGTATTATTATTAAACTCCCATTTATTGAGATTTTTCACATTTTCGGTTCGGCCAACTTTCTTTCCGACGATTGACAAAAGTCAATGCAACATGCGTCATTCGACTATGTGGAAAAGCAGCCAAATGCTTGGAAAGATTGTTGTGTAGAGTACTGGTGTGAGAAAACCAGGAAATGCATGAGTAGGTGAACTAAACCCCAATCAATCAATCCTGCGGTATACATAAAAAAGAATTCAAAAGTCATCTGCTGCAGATTTTTCAGAAGGAGTCTTCATGTGGGAAAGGGTAAACTTATTACCCAATTTTGTAACCTTAACCCTTTCCCTCATACGACAATTCTGCAGCAGACGACATTGAACATATTTTGTCAAACAAGAGGGCCATGATGGCCCTGGAATCGCTCACCTGATTTTATTTTTTTTCACTTTAGCCATATAAGCCCCGCCCCCTGGCAACCATAGTTTCCGACCAATCAACTTGGCTTGAAGGAATCTGATAGAGGGCCACCCTAGGAACATTTCTACAATTTTTTTTTTAAATCGGCCAGACACTTTTGGAGGAGAAGATTTTTTAAGTTTTCACTATAGCCATACAAGAGAAAGTTGATGCAAGGCATCAATGTCGCCGGAAAAGACTGCATTGATTTATATTTTAACACACATGTAGTCTTGACTTTCATTAGTCTAAACATACACATAATGTTTTCATAAGGATTAATTCCAGGATTTTTGAAATTCCACATAGATCTACAAATTTCAGGATTTCTTTTGGTCAGGATTTTGGATGTTTTGTATTTGTCAAAAAAAACAACAAATTAATACATTTTGGGATTTAAATCTACATGCAATAAAAAGCTATTAAACCCTTTCCATGTCTGAAGCAACAATGAAAACCTTTAATCGCTTAAAACATTGAGAAAACGGTTAAATTGCTGAAGACATGAACTTCCTCCTTTTTAATACTAATTATTTCACAAGTAGACCACACTTGTAACAATATAACAGCTAAATTGTTTATCTAAATCGTTGATGCATACAATATATGTGGCAAGTATGAAATTAATTGGGTGCGAAAGAGCAGATTTTCTTTATTTCTAAATCTATTGTTTATCAGAGTTTGTTCTTCTCTTAATTTGTTTCAACATTTAATATCACATATATTTAATCATTTAAGTGTGTAATATTAGCTATCTATCTGTAATAAGGTGTTTGAGCATTCTTTCGAAATGTTTACCCTCGTGTAAGGCTTCATCGAGTCGTAGTGTCAGACATCGAAGAAAGTGAATAAAAAATCAGGCAAAGCTTTAGTGCATGTTTTATTCCACTGCATTCGAGAGAGAAAAGCATTTCTATATTATCTTTCTTTCTCCTACATTCGACCCATGCATTCGTTTCGTGACGTTTAAGAAAAATCAATTTGTCGTGCGACATTTTTTGTCTGCATAACCTAGTCACTTTTCTAAGTTTACATGTACTTCCGGTTACTTCGCTTTGTTTACATTTTGGCAATATGAAACTAGGTCACAAACTGAGAAAAAGGCGTTTCGACGTTCACGACCGATAAACAGGCTTATATTTGAGACATATTTTCACAAATTATTTCTTATTTTTGTTTCTGTTACCAGTTTATGTTCATGGGAAACTATACAAGTGTGTGTGTGTCATTGTGCATATTCAGCCCATCGAATGAGAGTATGAGTGTAAGCGACGCAGGTTTTTGTTGTAAAATGTATCGCGTGCAAATCCAGCTTTTCATTGGTTATCGCACACACAGTAAGTACAGTAGTATATAGTAGCGTGTGCAAAATTTACAAATCTATGCGGGCGGTACTCGGTAGTGACGTAATCAACAGTTCTAGGTTAGAAACAGTTCATATTTTAGATATACACGAGTTAACATTATCAAATGAATTCTTCACAAATCAAGACATATTTTTGAACATGAAAATAACATTCAGTAAGTTAACATTACTATTGAAAGTAGAATTTGACGTGATTTTTATTTCAATATATCTCAATATTGACATATAGCAGTTGGTTGCAAGTCTAGCAGGGACCACATTTGTCTTCGTAAATAAGACAAAAACACTTAAATGCAAGTCAACAAAATGAAACTAAAAATACCTAAAACATCGAAATGTTTATTCCATTTTAGATGTGTCATTACTTAGTGTTTTTAAACAAACACAATTGTAATATGTTCAAAACATCTTAATGTGTTTCTTTCCAATAATTATCCCTCCTCCCATGTGATTTCCGAAAAGCTATTAAAAATAGAAGTCGCGGGCTTCTGCCCGGCGACTAATAATGCAAAATAGCCCTGCCCACTGGTGGCCATGTTTTTTGACCAATCAACATGGCTTGAAGAAATCTGAAAGTGGGTCATCCAAAGAACATTTCTACAAAATTATTTGAAAATCGGCCGGACACTTTCAGAGAAGAAGATTTTTTAAGTTTTCACTATAGCAATATAAGGCAAAATAGCTCCGCACCGCCTGGCGGCCATGTTTTTCGACCAATCAACTTGGATTGAAGGAATCTGATAGAGGGTCATCCAAGGAACATTTCTACAAAATTATTTGAAAATCGGTCTAACACTTTCGGAGGAGAAGATTTTTTAAGTTTTCACTATAGCCATATAAGGCAAAAATAGCCCCGCCCCCCTGACAGCCATGTTTTTTGACCAATCAACATGACTTGAAGGAATCTAATAGAGGGTCATCTAAGGAGCATTTCTACAAAATTATCTGAAAATCTGCCAACCAGTTTGGGAGAAGAAGATTTTTTATGTTTTCACTATAGCCATATAAGGCAAAATAGCCCTGCCCACTGGCGGCCATATTTTACGACCAATCAACATGGCTTGAAGGAATCTGATAGTGGGTCACTTAAGGAACATTTCTACAAAATTATTTGAAAATCGGCCAGACACTTTCGGAGAAGAAGATTTTTTAAGTTTTCACTATAGCCATATAAGGCAAAATAGCCCCGCCCCCCTGGCGGCCATGTTTTTCGACCAATCAACATGGCTTGAAGGAATCTGATAGAGGGTCATCCAAGGAACATTTCCACAAAATTATTTGAAAATAGGCCTGACACTTTCGGAGGAGAAGATTTTTTAAGTTTTCACTATAGCCATATAAGGCAAAATAGTCCCGCCCCCCCCTGGCGGCCATGTTTTTCGACCAATCAACATGGTTTGAAGGAATCTCATAGAGGGTCATCCAAGGAACATTTCTACAAAATTATTTGAAAATCTGCCAACCAGTTTGGGAGAAGAAGAATTTTGAAGTTTTTTTCATTTCGTTGCCATGGAAACCAGAATTCTGCATGGATCCTAAAAATTTGAAGGAAATCTGGTAAGGTCATTGAGAGGATGCTTTCTGTGAAGTTTCATCCAAATTGACCCACTGGTTACTGAGGAGAAGAAGTTGACGCACGACGCACGACGGACGACGGACGACGCACGATGGACGCCGGACAAAAGGCGATCACAATAACTCACCTTGAGCAAAGCTCAGGTGAGCTAAAAATAGAAAATCTCTATAATTGAATGGATATATAACCTATGACTTAAAGTGGAAAACATCGTGACAAAGGAGAAATTGCATGTTTTGAGCAATTTCTTCTTTTGTCACTATGTTTTCGAAAAAGCTGTCTGCTGCAAAGGCGTCAGAAAGCGTCTATATGAGGGAAAGGGTTAATAAGAGTTTTCTCTAGTCTTTTCGGTGTAGTGCTGTGCAAAGCCCTTTTTTAAAAACGCATTTTTTAACCTCCATGTTGCTTGCATCTATCTAATCAAGTATTTGCCTTATCATGTCTGTCCCTAGTCCAACTAATTTAAGACTTTCAGTTGCTTGATATTTATTTGGCAAACGAACGTATATGCAGAATAACAATGACATCAAAAAGAACAAGAGCTGTCAGAGGACAGCATGCTCGACTTTTTCGTGCTTGCCAATAAAACAACTTTTAGGTGTAAAAATTGAACCTCAGTTAAATTGGTCAAGTCAAATAAACCATATATGCACTGTCATCTCATCACGCATATATCTTTTGTCAAAAGTAAGAAACTATCTTCATCTTGAAGCAAGAAAGTTATTTTACAGTGGATACATATTACCATTAATTGATTACTGTTGTACTGTTTGGGCTAAAAATGGGCTTGATAGAATATTAAAATTACAGAAAAGAGCAGCGAGAATTATCCTCAATGCAGATCCTCTTTCAGCCTCGGAGCCTTTATTTAAAGAACTTAACTGGATGCCAGTAAATATAAGGATTCAGTATCATAAACTATTACTTGTCTATAAATGCTTAAATTCCCAGGCACCTGAATATTTGTCAAATGGACTTGTATACGTAGGAGATAATAACCCATACAGTATAAGGAATGTTGTAAATGGAAATTTATATGTCAAAAAATCAATGACAGAGCTTTACAAACGTTCTTTTCATTATTCTGGGTCACTTTTATGGAACAATCTGCCTACCAAAATTAGGTCATCACCAAGTCTATATGTACAGCTTCAAAAATAATCTAAAAAATTATCTTCTGAAACTTAATTCTTTGGAAATAAACTGTTTGATTGACGAATGATTGTAAGTATTTCAATAGAAAAGTTTTTGTCATTGCATTTATAAACATTATGTGTATGCTCGTTTTATATTTTAATGTTTAATTACATTGTTGAATTTCATGTTCATTGTATGATTGTTGAGGGCCACAGGGAAGATTAGTGTAACTAACTGTGTTACCCTCATTAAATAAAGTATCATTATTATTATTATTATTATTATAAACAAAACTATTTTGGGTGGTACAGAAAACATAAGCAATTACTTTATCATACTATTTATAAGCAAAGTACTTTATAAGTCGTTAAAGGGTCCCAATTCTTACAAAACCTTCACTGAATTATGCACTATTGGCTGTTGGTGGAGGTATTGATGGTACAAAGATAGTGTAAGTGTTTAAGCTATATCTCTAATTGTATTGAATTTTTTTTTATTTGGTATGAATAACTCTAAATCGACAGAGGGTCATAATTCTTAAAAAAACCTTGACAGATTTATGTACTCTTGTCTGTGGATGGAGGCAATGATGGTAAATAAGTATTGTAAATGTGTAAGCTATATTTATAATGGTTTTGAAAAAAAATTGGGGTGGTATGAAACACTTAAAACTTAAATTCTAAGTCGAAAATGGGCCATAATTCTTTAAAAAAAACTTGACAGAATTATGTACTTTTGTCTGTTGATGGAGGTAATGATAGTGAAAAAGTGTTGTCAATTTCGAAGCAATATCTGTTATGGTTTTAACAAAAAGTGAATTGGTATGAATAACTCAACCAAAATTGGGGTGGTACAAAACACTTAAACTTAAATTCTAAGTCGAAGAAGGGTCATAATTCTTACAAAAACCTTGACAGAGTTATGTTCTCCTGTCTGTCCATGGAGGTAATGATGGTGAATAAGTACTGTAAGTGTATAAGCTATATCTCTAATGGTTTTGCAAAAAAGTGGGGTCTGAAAAACTTAACCAAAATTCTAAGTGGAAAAAGGGTCATTATTCTTACAAAAACATGGACAGAGTTATGTACTCTTGTCTGTTGATGGATGTAATGATGGTGAATAAGTGTTGTAAGTTTCAAAGCAATATCTGTAATGGTTTTGAAAACAAGAGGGCCATGAGGCCCTGGAATCGATCACCTGAGAATGGGCTATTTAAGACTTAACTCTTTCAGCACCAATGGCAATATCATCAAGATAAACATTCTGACAAAATTTCAAGCAGATCAAGTCAAAAATGCGATCTCTATAGTGTTAACTAGATTGTTCTACAACTTGGCCTAGTGACTTAGTTGTTGACCTGACCTGACCCATATTTGAACTTACCCTAGATATCATCAAGACAAATATTCTGACAAAGTTTCAACATGCTCATGCCAAAAATGCGGCTTCCAGAGTGTTAACAAGATTGTTCTTCAATTTTGCTTAGTACTAGTTTTTGACCTGACATGACCTATATTCGAACTTGGCCTAGATATCACTAAGACAAACATTCTAACAAAGTTTCAACACGCTCAAGCCAAAAATGTGGCTTCCAGTGTTAACAAGATTTTTTTTTAATTTGGCCTAGTGACTTAGTTTTTGACAGGACATTACCTATATTCGAACTTGGCCTAGATATCATCAGGACAAACTTTCTGATAAAGTTTCAACATGCTCAAGTTTAAAATGTGTCTTTAAGAGTGTTAACAAGGTTTTTCTTAAATTTGGCCTAGAGACCTAGTTTTTGAACCGACATGACCTATATTCGAACTTGACCTAGATATCATTCAGACAAACATTCTGAAAATATTTCAAGCTGCTGAAGCAAAAAATGTGGCCTCCAGAGTGTTAACAAGATTTTCCATCAATGAGGCCTAGTGACCTAGTTTTTGCCCCGGCATCGGCCTAGATATCATTAAGATAAACATTCTGACTAAATTTTCAGCTGCTGAAGCAAAAAATGCGTCTTCTACAGTGTTAACAAGATTTCCCTTCAATTTGGCCTAGTGACCTAGTTTCTGATCCCATATGACCTAGTTATTATTAAGACAAACATTCTGACAAAATTTCAAACTGCTGAAGCAAAAATTGAGACCGCTAGAGTGTTAACAAGATTTTACTTATATTTAGCCTAGTGACCTAGTTTTTTTACGCAACATGACCTATATTCGACCTTAGCCTAGATATCACTAAGACAAACATTCTGAAAAAGTTTCAACATGATCAAGCTAAAAATGCGGCTTCAAGAGTGTTAACAAGATTTAAATTTAATTTGATCTAGTGACCTAGATTGTGACCCCAAATAATCCAGTTTCGAACTTGGCCTAGATTTGATAGAGATGTATGTTCTGATAAACTTTCATGATGATTAGATGCAAAGTGTTGCCTCTAGAGTGTTAACAAGCAAATGTTGACGCCGTACACCGAACGATGGACAAAAGGCGATCTCAATAACTCACACCTTGAGCACTTCGTGCTCTGGTGAGCTAAAAAGTGAATTGGTACAAAAAACTTAACCAAAAGGCTATGCCAAAAAGTGCCATAATTCTTACAAAACCTTGACAGGTTTATGTACTCTCGTCTGTTGATGGAGGTAATGATGGTGAATAAGTGTTGTAAGTTTCAAAGCAATATCTGCAATGGTTTTGACAAAAAAGTGTATTGGTACAAAAACCTTAACCAAGGTGTGTCACCAACACCGACGTGAATAGTATAGAGCTCTAGCCTTTTCTTCGAAAAGTCGAGCTAAAAATGAACATATGCAATGTCTCTCTATGAAGCACTCATTTGTCCCTTTTATAACAATAAGTGTGCCCTTTTGTGTTGATAATAAACATTAATTTGCAACAAATACTCAAATTGACAATATCAAAGATTTTCCTTAGTCTCTAATTAGCTAGCTATAGTCTGCTTGTATCACTATTTTTACTAATACAAATCTGAAAACAATAAGTATTATAATTAATGGTGCTTTTTGTTATTAATATAATATGTCATGAAAGATATAAACTTTTTTATAGTTGTTAAGTCAAAGTCTTCGAAATTTGTAGATAAACATAAAAATGTTGATATCATTCTTATTTATTTAACCCTTTTCCATTATACACGATTTTCTGCTGCCTCTCAATCAGATGTCTTTTGAAAACATTTGTAACAGTGACAATAGAAGAAATTGCTTGTTTTGAGCAATTTCTTCTTTTGCCACAATGTTTTCAACTATTTCCAACAAAAATACATATATTTAGAAAGATTTTCCGTAGTGTCGTCTGCTGCATTTGTTGTATATGGGAAAGGGTTAACAACAGCTTCAGGCAATCCATTAATTAGCTGGAGAACTTGACAGACACTTTTTCAATTTTTTTAACCTTAACAGTTCCAGACATCTCTATGTTTTTTTTATATTTTTCTATCTGTTGTAAATTATAAAGACACTGGAATATATATGTGTAGCAGATTTTCTATATTAGAAGGATTGCATTAATTATAATGGCAAACAGAGACTTTATATATCGTAGAGCTTTCCAACTTTGTGATCTACCTTAGTTCATGACGTCATTATTTTCCATGACCCATAGATACTCTAATCTATTATATGGTCTCCGCGCCAAACTGATCTAAAGTCAAAACCTGTAGATTTACAGTGTGATTAAAACAGGACAGAAAAACATTTCCCAAGACAATTTCCAGGGAATCCATACATTAATAAATAAAAGTTGAATTAAATTTCGTCTTGTTTTGCTTGAGAGAAGAGCTGAACTAGCATTTAAGACTTACATCAGTTCATCAATGTTTTAAGTTTCCAACAAATACATGTTCCAAAATGTCTATAAACTTCAGCCCTAAGACATGTCAACTTTCTAACATAGCTGGAATCGAAGCAAGCTTCAATATTGAATAGTTTGTATTTTTGATATTTATTTAAAGTCTAAAAAATCACTTGTCAAATATTGACTCAAAACTAACCAAAATGAAATAAATCGTCAGCATCTGCAACCTGTCACTTTGTTGACAGTTGGTAATTAAACATTTCAGTTATCTCCCTTGTATAATAAATCGGTGTGTACGATTTACTACAACGTGAAGTATTCTTTAGAAACCCATCGTCTGCAAAATGCAGATTTTAAACATGAAACACTCTGTTACCGAATATCTGTATCAAATATTTGTACATTATGTTACACAAGTAGCTTTTAATCCAAACATCTAAATAAAACATGCTATGATGATATAATTAATTAATTTACACCACATTTACAAAATAAATATATGTCAATCATTAGACGGTGTTACCCTTAATTTCTACTCGCTGTAATAAGTTGACCGAGTTGACAGGAAAGGTGAACCATCGTGCAGGTAAGACAGATAAAAACAACCTCCGATTTATATGTTGACATCATTTAGTTTGTAGATCTGGAGCAATATCATGTTATAGTGAATCAGATTTTAATTTGTCAGTGCTGCCAGCATATTTGCAAAGATTTGTTTTTAATTTGCATGTTGTGATTTGGTAACTTTTAAATTCTAATGGAAAAAGGTAGTTTTTCTATTTTTCGTACTTTTACTTATTTTACTTTAGTCTATGAAATGAATGCTCATCAGAGATCTTTATAACTTTAAAATTCTAAATCCTTATTTTGCACTAAAACCTGGTGTGGCATTTCATGGTAGTTTATCAGATCATTGTGCAAGGGAAAATATTTGTGTTCATACTGTACCTGGATAATAACAATATGAAAACTATAAATTACTTGAATGCTTAAATATAAAATTTCGAGACGGGGTTCAAGTTCTCGACAGCTTATCTTAATTTGCATTGTAATGTTTGGAAGTGAACAATCAAAATAATATGATTATAGTTGCTACCTATTTCGGGTAAACATTTATTATATGTTGTGATCGGTGAATAATTCCCCGTGAACTGCAGTTAGCCCCTTGCTTGCAGCACGATCAGTTATTTACGTCAATTACGAGTCCTACCGACCTAAGCAAAGAAAATAAAAATCATCATCAGGTTAAGCTTATATTTAACTTTAAAATATAGCCAAGATTTTACATCCATGAAATTATGATGACAGGTACAACAAATAATCAACTTGCCCTTCATAAAGTACTTCAAATAAAATGATTCCATAATTTACGGAACTACATTTGTGACAAGTCAAACTAACGTTTCCTATACTTTCTGTCGTTTTCTTTTTGGTTCATTTAGTTTAAACTTATTTATATTACATCGATTGTGAAACAAGCTTTCAGCTTATATTAATCACACTCGATGTCTGCTTCCTGGAGACTTAAATCCCAAAGTCAGGAACATAGAACATAGAACATATTTATTGATTATAAACATACATACAATATTTCGAACCAAATACAATGAATTAACAAATCAAAATACCAGAACAAAAACAAAAAAAACAAAAACAAAGAAAAGTCAGGACCCGCTCATCACGGGACTCGAACCAGGGACCTTTGATACAAGAGGCCGACGCTCTACCTCTGCACCACTAATAGAATGACGTCACTTTTATGACGTCATATTACAGAAATTTGGATTTATAACTTCCGGAAAGTCAAAAAACCCTTACAAGTTTTTATTTGAACTCGTTTTAGAAATAGACGACGAGTGTTATTACACGCAAATTATCACACATAAAATAACTTGTGCTTGTTCCTTTATCATGCATGTATTATCATATTTAATTATTTCCTCTAGAATTTTTTTTTGTTTCGATATTTTCTTTTCATCCAATGAAAACGTACGAGTATCGTGACTGCGTATCACTGCATCGAAAAGTTCGCTCTGGACACAATTTTAGGAAAGACGGTATAGTAATTTTTTGCAAAGTTCATACACATTACCTATTGACGGGAAACATCGCCGGCTTCGCCGTCGATTTGTTTACCCGTATAAAATGGCATTCATGTACTTTTAATATAATAGAAACCTGGACTACATGCTCATAGCTTTGATGATTGAGCTATTGTGAATTGACTTTTAAAAATTATAAAAGAAAGATAAAGGAATAACACAGTCACTTAACCATCTCCTTTGCACAGACAGTGCAACTGGCTATTTTTGAAAACATTGTGGCTAATATTTCTCCCTTTGTCACAACATAGGGTTTAAAAATGTTTTTTATTTAAAATACTCACTTTATCTAAAGCTCCGACACCATAACCGTAAATACAATCCTTATTGGATGAATATATATATATTATTGCTCCAGTACAATCCAACAGAACTGATACTGAGGTCAATACAACGATAGTGTAAATATTGGTCAGAGTTCGAGACATGGGGTAGATTTCATATCCTTAACCCTTTCTCGCATACATCAAATCTGTATCAGATATGTCTTTGAAAATATTAGAGGCTAGAATGTTGAATATCTTTAAATATGACACTGAGAATAATTTTTTAATAGAGTTGAAAACATTGTGACAAAAGGGAAAAATTGCTCATTTTCTCCTTTCACTTTTTGCCATAATAATTTCAATATCTGTGCTTTAAAAATATCTGTATGAGGGATAGGGAGGGTTAAATATTTGACATCCAAACTCTATATCGTTGTAGTGCACTTCAACCCTTTCCCACTTACAGACACTTTCTGATGTTTTTGCAGAGCTCTATCAACCTTTGAAACCATTGTGGAAGGAGAAATTGATTTTGGCACAATTTTTATAATATTATTCAATAAATATATTTTCATATAAAGAGTTCCATATTTTTTAATAAGCTTTTTAAAAGCAGTCTTACGCAGATTTGTTCTATGTTGGAAAGGGTTATTAAAGAATATTATTGGAGAGAACATTCTTTTGAGTTACCACAACAATATTGTTTAAAACTTTATTTCTCTGTTTTGTCTCAGTAACCCTGTTAGTGTTTATGATATAGGTTTGTATCTTTAGAGGGACATTATTACTAACATCCATCATCCCAATCCAATTTCAAGGTCATGTACTGGTCCTTTCCAGGAAAAAGTGCCTCACATGTCACGGTGTATCGGTGTTATACACTGAGCACTTTAAACAACCCAGGGGTCTTTTCAGAAAGAGCTTTTAGGGTATTGCACCCAGACTCCATTGTATCTAAATCTGTCTTGTGAATCATCTGCACCTGTCAGATGCTTGTACACAATATACTGAATAAAGAAGCTAAAAAGCTAATGCTCGATCAGAGCAATTGGTCTCTATAATTATATATATAAAATAATATATATATATATATGTTAACCCTTTCCCTCATACAGACGCTTTCTGAAGCTTCCGCAGCAGACCACTTTTGCAAACATTCTGACAAAAGAAGAAATCGCTCATAATGAGCAAATTCTCCTCTTGCCACAATGATTTCAACTCTATTCAATACTTATACACCCAGATACATAGTATATGGGCTATATAGGAGTCACACTTGTCGGTCAGTCGGTTTGTCGGTCCGTTGGTCTGTGGACATTTCTTGTAGACACTATTTCTCAGCAACCCTTGGTCAGAATTCAATATTACTTCACAAGAATGATTGATACCAAGCCTTGTTGTGCATATTGCCGGCGTGTTTCACTGGAATTATTTTCAAATGAGTTATGGCCCCTTGAATTTCTCATACATATGTATATTGTCAGGCACCAGCTGGGGGTATTCATCACCTTCAGTGATATTTCTAGTAAAACTTTCTTAAATAAAATATCTCAAGTTTTTGCCAAGATGATTTCAAAGTCATCTGCTTCAGTTTTGATGAAGATGGGAAAGGGTATATCAAAGTGTAAATATGAGACAATAAAATAAGTTTAAACTAAATCTTTCTGCCTTTCTAGTAGGGGTGACTATTGAGCCCAAAAATCACTATTGCGATAGTATTGATTTTTAGAAAGTACCATTGCAATAGTTAAACTATTGCACAACTAATATTGTGATGCATTGCAATACTATTGCTTTTATTGAACTTTAAAAAAATAACTATTCTGAAGTCTAATTACAAGGAATAAAAGTATCAAAAAGAGCATTTTATTGTTTATCTTTTATTTAAAAACTCCTTTGCTCTCAAAAAGAACTTAATTTTCCAGCTTACACATAAATAAGAACATTTATCACTTTTCAGCCAACAAAATTTGTTCACAGACAAGTAACATGGTCTTTTCTCTAAGAAATAAAAGCATATCTGCATATTTAGATTCAATGTACTACATGAACCAATACTATCGATAGTTCCAACCACTATTGCGATAGTTATTGATCTTCAGTTTTACAATCGATGCATTACTATTGCCCTTGACACTATTGCAATATATCGATAGTTTGAACTATCGCTACAGCCCTACTTTCTAGCCACGTGCAGCCTGAGGATGAATAGTTTCAACAAACAGAGGTCTGGTGTGGGCAGTAATATGATTCAGAACTATGTGGGGAGACAACTGGAGGACTTGCACCACACCAGTGCCTCCTCAATATCCAACTACAAGGATAAAGTCTTCTCATTCTTTTGTGGAGCTTTTATGCTGATGTTCCTGCCATATTTACATATAGGTATGTTTGTACAAAGCTTTTTTAAGCCTTTCCCACATTTCTCCTTTTGCCACAATATTTTCCACTTTTCATCATTGGTTATCAATTCAATAATAGACATTTTCCATTTTTGACAAAATATGTTCAAAGTCGTTTGCTGCAGAATTGTCGTATGAGGAAAAGGGTTAAGACTTCTCAACAGGCCCTATGCAAATTAAGAGAGGATTTTTGGAAAAAGACAAATTCCATTTAAAATTTTCTCCATCTTTATATTGTTTTCAGCTCTGCATCAAAAGTATACTTTCACTTTCTCCGAAATTGTTCTTCATATGTTATCAAAGCAGATGATTATGAAAATACCTTGTGACAATTTAATGCATATTTAATCAACGATTTTAGCAGATAATTAAATACTTATCGCTTTCCCACATATCTGCAGCAGACGGCATTTGAAAACATTGTTGAAAAAGAAGAAATTGTTCATAATGGTTTCAACTATATTTACTATCTTTTTAAAAATTATTTACTATAAATTTTTAAACTCGTCTGCTGCAGATTTGTTGTATGTGGGAAGGGTTAAAAGGCTTCTATATTCAGTGAATTGAAAGTAAGAAATGGGTTTAACCTTTTCCCTCATAATACAATTCTGCAGCAGACGACTTTGAACATATTTTGTCATAAAATAGAAAATCTCTATTTATAATTGAATGGATAACCTATGACTAAAAGTGGAAAACGTTGGGGCAATTTTGAGCAATTTCTTCTTTTGTCACTATGTTTTCAAAAAGCCGTCTGCTGTAGAGGCCTCAGGAAGCGTCTATATGAGGCCACATAAACAAATCTGTAGCAGACAACTTTGAAAACATCTAGGCAAATCTATGGGAAATCTCTCTAAATGAGTATAAAATGTCATGTTTAATTAATGTAAACTATTGAAAATGTCTAGGCAAAAGTACAGAAAATCCCTTTAAATGAAAGACAACTTTGAAAACATCTAGGCAAATCTATGGGAAATCTCTCTAAATGAGTATAAAATGTCATGTTTAATTAATGTAAACTATTGAAAATGTCTAGGCAAAAGTACAGAAAATCCCTTTAAATGAAAGACAACTTTGAAAACATCACGGCAAATCTATGGAAAATCTCTATAAATGAGAATACATGTTTAATTAATGAAGAGTTGAAAAAACATTATGGCAAAAGGAAAAAATTGCTTATTATTTCTGTTACATAGTTGTTAAAAGTTGTCTGCTGCAGATTTGTCAAAATACATCTTCATGTCTCAAAGGGTGAAACAAATTGCAACTTTAATATCCTAGCCAATGTTGGCACATAACACTTTTGAGGACTCCATTGTTTATTGTCCCCCGCTTTCGCGAAAGCGCGGGGACTATTATTTCTCATTCGTCAGTCCGTCTGTCCGTCAGTCCGTCAGTCCGTCAGTCCGTCACGCTGTCACACTTTCGTTTCCGGGCTATTTCTCTGCAACCGCTTTTTCGAATTTGATGAAACTTCATAGGAAGGATCACCACCAAGTGTAGATGCGCATATCGTGTTTGCGTTCCGGTTGGATTATTTTTCACGGAGTTATGGCCCTTTACCCCTATGTATGACTAAATTCATTTCCGGGCTATTTCTCTGCAACCGCTTTTTGGAATTTGATGAAACTTCATAGGAAGGATCACCACCAAGTGTAGATGCGCATATCGTGTTTGCGTTCCGGTTGGATTATTTTTCACGGAGTTATGGCCCTTTACCCCTATGTATGACTAAATTCATTTCCGGGCTATTTCTCTGCAACCGCTTTTTGGAATTTGATGAAACTTCATAGGAAGGATCACCACCAAGTGTAGATGCGCATATCGTGTTTGCGTTCCGGTTGGATTATTTTTCACGGAGTTATGGCCCTTTACCCCTATGTATGACTAAATTCATTTCCGGGCTATTTCTCTGCAACCGCTTTTTGGAATTTGATGAAACTTCATAGGAAGGATCACCACCAAGTGTAGATGCGCATATCGTGTTTGCGTTCCGGTTGGATGATTTTTCACGGAGTTATGGCCCTTACTTCTGAACCGTAATAGGTACTGCTTTCATATTTCACATGTGTATTCCTTGTGACAACCCCTTTCCATCAATACCAATTTTTGTGACCTTGACCCTGGCGGGGGACCATGATTCTCTGAATTTGCTTGTTTATTTATTTATAGGTGTATTCCATTTGAAGTTATGGGTCCCAAATAAAGTCAAAATCAACAGACGGAACTGTACATGTAATTGCTTTGACACAGTGATGAGAGGTTTGTAAACATTCACCATTTTATACATGTATCTTTAAAAAAAAAAAAAGATTATATACTGTATATGCAATTAATTTTACCACTACAGCAAATGTTATATACACAGTTAATTTATTATTGAACTATTGATACGGAAAATACATTGATGAATGATTTGTATGTCTGTGTATTGACGCAATAGCAGCAGATAAATTTTGAAAACATTGTGGCCAAAGGTGAAATTGCTCATCATGAGCAATTTCACCTTTGGCCACAAAGTGTTCAACTTTATTTAACAATTAACCCTTTCCCTTATATAGACGCTTTCTGACGCCTCTGCAGCAGACTGCTTTTTAAAAACCTACTGGCAAAAGAAGAAATTGCTTAAAATGAGCAATTTCACCGTTGGCTACAAAGTTTTCAACTTTATTTAACAATTAAGCTTTATTTCATGGAGATTTTTTAGATTTTTGTCACCCTGTTTTCAAAGTCGTCTGCTGCAGATTTGTTAAATATATGGGAAAGGGTTAAGATGATCTTATCTAATACATGTCAATGATTTTAAGTGAGACACCTACTATAAACAAAGCCATCAACAAGGGACTTTTTAATGACTTAACTTTCAATTTAGATCTTATCTCAAGCTTACTGATGATTTATTGATGGACGTGTTGACAGTTTGAATAGAACAATGCTCCAGTCTATCTGATAATTATTACATAATTAGGAATATGGTGATAATGGACCAAATAGCATGCTTACCAACCCTCCGGATTCAATCGTGAGTCTCACGATTTGAAGAGGGTAACCCCACGATCGTGAGGTAATAACTCGCGATTTTTCGATATGAATGTTCTGAAAATTACTACAACAATTTTGTAACATCCACTTCTAAACAAATTGTAACTGATTAAAGGCCCTTTCTTTAAACAAGTTCAAAACAATGTGTGTCTGTCAACTAAATGATTTCTCCCTGTGTCATTAGATTAACAAAGATTGCATTGGTCTAATTTAAATGTGGTTAAGATTTTTTCTTTCTTCGATGCAATATGAAAAGTCATTGACACAACAGACAACTTGCTTGATTTTCTAGATAACTACAATTAAAAGTTTTTTTAAATATCAATGCATGAATTTGAAAACATGCCAAAATAATATTTAAATGCTAACATACAGTTGAAAATATTCTGTTAAATAGAAAAACATTCTCAAAATGAGTCTATTTTATTCTCTTCCAATAAATATTGAAAGGATTGTCTCCTGCATAGTTATCTAAATTCCTTTCTATCGTGAAAATTTCTACTGCTAAATTCATCGCACTGAAAATCTCCCCCCTTCAAACCCCAATCTCCCACTTTGAGATCATGAAACTCCTTCTTGAGAATGAGAAAAGGTTGGTAAGCATGCCAAATGGACCAAATTTTACTTGTACATCATTTGAGCCAGGCCAAACCAAAACCAACCTTTGGAGGTTTTACAATTACATTGAAATCTAAGTTTATACTTGTATTGACACTTCCAAAGAGAATGTAATTATAGGAAAGGTCCTGTGGAGGCAGATGCCCAGACTTATCTGGATGATCACTAGTCACAAAGTCCCTAAGATCTGTCTTAGTGTGGTGTGACTTATTTTTGTAGTTTCATTTCAATGAGTTCTCAGTAACCTTCGGTCAAGTATACCCTTTCCCCAATTGTAGAAGCATATAAATGAAACATCTACAGTAAACAACTTTTGAAAACATAGTGGCAAAAGGAGGAATTGCTCATTATTAGCAATTTCCCCTTTTGCAACAATTTTTTCAACTATCAATAAATATCTTTTTCTTTTCTTAAGAGTTTCCATAATTTTGCCCTGCTGCTTTTAAAGTCATCTGCTGTAGATTTCTGATATGTGTAGATTATTTCCCATTTAACCTTTTACTGTATACAGACTTATTTTGACAAAACTGCAATTCTTTTCAATGATTTTAAAATTGTTTATAGAGATTTTCCATATTTGCCAAAGTTGTCTGCCCCAGACTAATAGCATATGGGAAAGGGCTCATGACTGACATGGACCTGAGTGATATGCTATCGTTTGTGTTGTTGACTTTGAAAATAAATGAAAAATGGGAAATTGGAAGAATAGATTTTATATTAACCCTTTCCCTCATACCACAATTCTGCAGCAGACGACTTTGAAAGTATTTTGTCACAACATAGAAAATCTCCATAATTGAATGGATAACCTATGACAAAAAGTGGAAAACATTGTGGCAAAAGGAGAAATTGCACGTTTTGTGCAATTTCTTCTTTTGTCACTATGTTTTCAAAAAGCTGTCTGCTGCAGAGGCGTCAGAAAGCGTCTATTTGAGGGAAAGGGTTAAAGTCTTGAAAATTCCCACAATACAACAAATTTGCAGCACATCTTTGAAAACATCTTTGTTAAACCTGTAATCTCTCTTCTTGAATTTGTTATTATTGAGTAAAATTGAAACACATATGCAGCAGACAAACAATATAATTCGTTTTGTGAAAAGGAGAAAGTTTCTCAAAAAGCAGATGATTTTAAAAATATAATTTTAGGTAAACTTTTAATCAGTCAGTCACAATTACTTCTGGAACCCCTCCATCGAACGAATCTTCTTTCAGGAGCGGATTTTTGATAAGTTTGTGGCAAATTGAGAAACCAATCGCAATGAGCAAGTTTTCTCCTTTTGCCAAAATCTTTTCAACTCGATTCAAAAGTTATAGTTTTATTTTTAAGGATATTCCATTATTTTGTCTATATATATTTTCAAAGTCGTCTGCTGCTGATTTGTTGTTAGTTTGGGGATAAGGTTGATTGATTCTTGCATTTTAATATTTCAGGAGCATACGAGGAACCAGGAACTACGATGTATAAACATGTTTACTTCAACGCGACCTGGCAGACTTTACGTATCTGGGTGTTCACTGTGTTGTTTATACTGATGGCCTATGAGAGTATTAAATATCTCATTCCGTTGGTACGCAGGAGAAATATCCGGAGAACCATGTTAGCCTTATATATAATCAATATGTAAGTATTAATCCATATTTATCACAAGACAATGCTTGTATCCGATGTAATATACCCATTACGTATTTTTTTATATGTGACACATGTAATATAACATGACCGAATCACTATGTGTGTATTCATCTGCGAATGTTTCCAAAATGGCTAAGAATGTGTATCCGGTAAACACAAACGCCACGATAGATGGACGAGGTAGAGGGAGCATTATCGGTAATAAAAATATATTTTTGTGTGATTAGTTAACATTCTATTAAGTATTACATGTTGGGACTATTTTCTGACAGCAAAAAAAAACGATTTTCTTTTTGTGTTTCGTCATGTGATGAAAAGAATCGTGACATTCGTTGTCATTTCATAAAGTTTTATTAAACTCGTCCAAAGGCTTGCATAATAACAAATTTCTTGACTCGTTTAATAAAACTTTATATAAAATGACAACTCATGTCAGATCCTATATATAGACACTTTCTGACACAGCTGCATCAGATGACTTCTGAATACATTGTGGCAAATGAAGAAATTGATCATAATGATCATAATCCTTTTGCCTAATTGTTTTCTACTTTATTCTATAACTGTTCCCACTTTAATAGAGAGTTTCCATATTTTTTTAACTAAATGTTTTTAAGCTGTCTACAGTCTACTGCAGATTTGTTGTATGTTGGAAAATGTATGACTTGTACACTCATAGCTATAATATTCGGATTTGTAGGGACAATATTTGTAATTGCTTGTTTTGTGCAATTTCTTCTTTTGTCACTATGTTTTCAAAAAGTCGTCTACTGCAGAGGCTTCAGAAAGCGTCTATATGAGGGAAAAGGTTAACCCCACAATCCTGAGGGCCATAAGTTCATAAAGTCTTTGGTATGACCAGGATGTGGTTTAGTAGAAAAATGAAACTAAGTGTAAAACTTAACCAAGAGTCCAAGTGCTTCAAGATTTGAATGAAAGGCTGCAGAGGCGTCAGAAAGTGTCTATATGAGGGAAAGGGTTAAACCTTTTGCCATGCACTGACTCAGTTAATGTCTTTCTATAACAGATACCCACACTACTACTCCTGGTGGAGTTACTTCAGTTATTACAACGAGGACTTCTACCGATACATTTATCACCACATGTGGTTCACCGTCACGGAAATCATCGTTACATGCATCGTCTTGAATCTCTGTGACATCCGGAACGAGATCATCTCCTGGAAGATCCTCGCCATAGTCAGTATCAACGTGATGCACATTCTTGTAGGAGGCATGGATCAGTTTATATCCGATGTGATCTATGGGCATGGTCGGATGTTCCACAAGGCCAGAAATATAGGTCAGTTCTATTGTTTTTATGGTACTTTGTATGGTGTTTTATGATGCTTTCAAAAAAAAATCAGTTATATCATTGCATTTTCTGAGCAAGTAACCAGTACTACTGGTCCATTTATCCTGACAAGAAGGAGTTATTAGTCACCTACCGGACGAAGATCGGTTTGGGGACTATAAGTTTGGTCGATTCCGTATGTCTGTCTGTCAGTCCAACCTAGCCTTGTACGGCCCACATTTCAACTAAGCATCATAGGATTTCAAAGGAAACTTGGCACAAACGTTCACCATGATGAGGCGGCATGTCATGCACAATACCCAGGCCTGTACCGCCAATGTCATGGTCACACTTAGAGGTCAAAGTTCAAAATGAGTACTGTTTGATAGGACTACCTTGTCCGGCTTTCATTTCAACCATGCATTATAGGATTTCAAAAAAACTTGGCACAAGCGGTAACCATGATGAGGCTGCATGTCACGCGCAATACCCAGGCCTGTACCTCAAATGTCAAGGTCACACTTAGAGGTCAAAGGTCAAAATGAGTACTGTTTGATAGAACTACCTTGTCCCGCTCATATCTCAACCATGCATCATAGGATTACCAAGTTACTTGGCACACATGTTCACCTCAAAGGTCAAGGTCACACTTAGAGGTCAAAGGTCAAAATGAGTAATGTTTGATAGGACTGTACCTTGTCCGACCTGCATCTCAACCATGCATTATAGGATTTCCATGATACTTGGCACAAACATTCACTATGATGAGGCAGCATGTCGCTCTTAAGACCTAGGCCTGTACCTCAAATGTCAAGGTCACACTAAGAGGTCAAAATGAGTACTGTTTGATAGGACTGTACCTTGTCCGGCACACATGTTCTCCATCATAAGGTGGCATGTTGCGCACAAGACCCAGGCCAGATCCTCAAATGTCAAAGTCACACTTAGAGGTCAAAGGTCAAAATGAGAACTGTTTGATAGGACTGTACCTTGTCCGGCCCGCATCTCAACCATGCATCATAGGATTCCCAAGTCACTAGGCACACATGTTCTCCATCATAAGGTGGCGTGTCGCGCACAAGACCCAAGCCTGAACCTTAAATGTCAAAAGTTCGAAATGAGAAATGCTTGATAGGACTGTATTCCAAATGTAAGCAGTGCATTGCTGTTTTTGTCAACAAATGCACATACAATACACAATGTGCTGTCCTCGTCCGGTAGGGGACTTTTGTATTGCTTGCAATACGACATTAACTTGTTTGTTATGCTTACCCCCATAACCCTGAGCACCAAGGAGGAAAACTATTACTACCATTTTTAGCTTGACTTTTGAAAAAACGAGAGCTATTGTCATGACCCTGGCGTCGTCCGCGTCGTGGTCGTCCGGTTAAGGTTTTTTGTTGGCGGCGGCGGCGGCGGCGTGGTCGTCCGGTTAAGGTTTTTTGTTCAGCTCAGCTTTTTTTCTTTTCTGTTTTCTCCCTATCAGTGGAGCGTCTGTGCCGTACGCAGTGCTCTTGTTTAAGTCTTTGGTTTGACCTAGCCAGGGATTAACCCTTTCCCTCATACAACAATTCTGCAGCAGACGACTTTGAACATATTTTGTCAAAAAATAGAAATTCTCTATAATTGAATGGATAACCTATGACTAAAAGAGCAATTTCTTCTTTTGTCACTATGTTTTCAAAAATCCGTCTGCTGCAGAGGCGTCAGAAAGCGTCTATATGAGGGAAAGGGTTAAACCCACAATCTCCCGCATGCAAGGTGGACGCTCTACAACTACATCACCGAGGTGGTGGTCAGTGTCATATATTGTAGTTAGTGTGTCTCTTTCCCTGGCAGGGTGGCATTAAGGGTTTTCTTCTCTGTCACCTGTCTTATCCTTCCAACTGGCTGTCCGTCACGCTTTCACAGTATCACTTGCTACTATATTGGCAGGAGACAGAAGTGTTTCTTCGTGTATTTAACAGAGGTCTAGATAACCCTTTAACATTATACAGATGCTTTCCGACGCCACTCATGCAGTGTTTTTTGGAAAACATAATTTGAAATTTCTCCTTTTACCACAATGATTTTAATCAACTCTATTTAATGAAACACATTCATTTAATAAAGACATTTACCATATTTTTGTGGGAAAAGGATAAATTGCTTAAAATGAGTGTCTTTTTTTTCCCAATGTATTCAACTTTCATCAGATTTTACAACTTTTCAACTTGGATACAAACTGATTAAATAAACCAAACTCCGTGTTACTTAAGGCTCTGTAATATTATATGACAAAAGTCATTGAAAAGCTTCTTTTATGTTTTCATTTTCAGGTTTGATGATTCCGGATGTTCTCCATGTCTGTATTCCATTATGGGAATTATATAAGTTTGCAAAACGGAAGGACTTGAAAATTCAGGAGATTTGTTACAAAGAAGAACTTTTCTTGTGTCTACTGTTTGTCTCAATGGGCACGTTAGTAGGAAGATTAATGTAGACATTTATATAACAATGCTTCTTCTCCTGAGGAACTTCTTAACCCTTTCCCTCATACGACAATTCTGCAGCAGACGACTTTGAACATATTTTGTCAAAAAATAGAAAATCTCTATAATTGAATGGATAACCTATGACTAAAAGTGGAAAACATTGTGGCAAAAAGGAGAAATTTCTCGTTTTGAGCAATTTCTTCTTTTGTCGCTATGTTTTCAAAAAGTCGTCTGCTGCAGAGGCGTCAGAAAGCATCTATATGAGGGAAAGGAGGCAAAGAAAGGCAGCTGTATGCTTTGTGAATCTCTGGTCAGGATAATGCATGATTACTATTTCCCATATACAACAAAAATGCAGTAGACGACTTTGAATACAATCATGTAGGCAAATATATGAAAAATGTTTATGAAGAAAGAAAAATTGTTGAATAGAGTTGAAAACATTGTTGTAAAAGGAGAAATTGCTTATTATGAGCAATTTTAATTTTGCTACAATGTTTTCAAAAATCGTCTGCTGCAGGGAAGTCAGAAATTGTCTGTATGTGGGAAAGGTTAAAAGCCTTGTTTGTATCTTGGTCTTTAGCTGTTCTTCTTGACATTTTATTTGTGTCTCTGGGCTAGGCAGGGAAACATAATATGGAGATCACTTCTCTGTCATTCATCACGGTGTACTGACATATATGTGTTCCTCCTAACACTACTTTGTATAAAACTGTGTTTATATTCATATAATGTTGAATGCAAACCTGATATAAAAATTTAACCCTTTCCCACATATAGACGCTTTCTGATACCTCTGCAGCAGACGACTTTTGAAAACTTTGTGACAAAAGAAGAAATTGCTCAAAACAAGCAATTTCACCGTTTGTCGCAATGTTTTCAACTCAATTCAGTAAGTATGTCTTCATTTAGGGATATTTTCCAAGTTTTGCTGAGATGTTTTCAAAGTTGTCTACTGCAGATTTGTTGTATGTGGGAAAGGGTTAAAAAAAAATGTACAACATTATAATACTTTGAAATGGAGTAGGAAGCATTTTTTCAGAAAGCAGAACTCATACTACATGTATAAGAAATTTCTGATGCTATTGTAGTCATCAGAAAATTTCAGGCCTTTACATACGTTGATCTTAGATTCAACAATATTGTCTGGCATTTTACCGTTGCCAACATACAACAAATCTGTAGCAGGCAACTTTGAATACATCAAGGCAATTTAGATTCAAGAATGAATAATACAGTAATTGAAAATAGTTAAAAAGGAGCAATTTTACCTATTTCCACAATATCTTCAAAAGTCGCCTGCTTCTTATACATGAAATTTCATATTATTTTGGAAAAAGTTAACCTGTCACTTTAACCCTTTCCCTCATATAGACGCTTTCTGATGCCTCTGCAGCAGGTGGCTTTTTGAAAACATAGTGACAAAAGAAGAAATTGCTCAAAACGAGCAATTTCTCCTTTTGCCACAATGTTTTCCACTTTTAGTTATAGTTTATCCATTCAATTATAGAGATTTTCCATTATTTGACAAAATATGTTCAAAGTCGTCTGCTGCAGAATTGTCGTATGAGGGAAAGGGTTAAAAAGGAGCAATTTTACCCATTTCCACAATATCTTCAAAAGTAGCCTGCTTCCTATACATGAAATTACATTATGTATTTTGGAAAAGGTTAACCTGTCACTTAAAACAAATGACCAACTTTTGAAATCATTTTGGAAAAAGGAGAAACTGCACACAGATCAAGCAGCAGCTTCTCTTTTCCGTATTTATTTCAAATATATGCAAACAAAAATTTCTCCAACATTCCAAATAAAAGTCTGCATTCCTGAGATGTTTTCTAAGAAAACCCTTAGGGTGCTTGATACATGACTTGGGCAATATCTTTGGTGCAATCCTTATTGTGTGAAAGTGTTTTATGCTTGAGCTATTCCTTCTTGATGTGTTTATAGCTCACATCTGAAACATTACTGTTTGTATATTATTTGGCTTATGAAGCCGGTTTTGTTCTCTTTTCTTTTTTGTGTAAGAGATCAAAAGAAATGTGAGAAATTGTGTCCAGAGTTGAACCTGTCCTTAATCCTTTTCCCACTTGCAGACGCATCCTGACGCAATAGCAGCAGACGACTTTTGAAAATATTGTGGCCAAAGGTGAAATTGCTCATGATGAGCAATTTCACCTTTGGACACAATGTTTTCAACTTTATTTAACAATTAACCTATCTTTTATGTAGATTTTTCAGGTTTTTGTCACTATGTTTTCAAAGTCGTCTGCTGCAGATTTGTTGTATGTCGGAAAGGGATATAGTATAACTTGACAATATGGACCTCACCCTGAACATTGTGCAAAGATGTATATTAGCATGAAATATAATGTATAAGTATTTTCATCATGAATTGTTTTTTGAACACATACACATTGTGGAGTAAACAAAGCGCGATTTTAATTCAATGGAAATAAGTATGGCATAATATTTTATATCTTAAGCTTAAAGCACAATTAAAAGGTCAGGATCAGATTAATATTGTCAAGTTATAGTAATAATTACATGTAGATATAAACTTGAATGCAAGTTATTGTAGGCATCAGTTGAGTTAGCATGCCCTGTTGGCATTATATGTTCAACCTAATTACCTTGTGAAGTATTGTTACTTGATTGAGCGCATCAGGATCATCTTGGATGGTTTGTTTGTTGTAAGTACCAATCCAAATGGCAATGTTTTTATTTGGGTAGGAAGCGGGGATCAAATTTTACTAGCTCACCTGATCACAAGGTGCTTTCAGGTGAGACTATTATCCCATCAATCACTTGTCCATTATTATTGTGAACACTTTAGAGGTCATAATAACCTTTTCCATCATACAATTATTCTGCAGCAGACGACTTTGAACATGTTTTGTCAACAAATAGTATCTCTATAATTGAATCGATAACCAGAGACATATAAATATGTCTCTGGGATAACCTATGACTAAACGTGGGAAACATTGTGGCAAAAGGAGAAATTGCTTGTTTTGAGCAATTTCTTCTTTTGTCACTATGTTTTCAAAAAGCCGTATGCAACAGAGGCATCTATTTGAGGGAAAAGGTTAACTTCATACTGAAGACAAATAGTTTAAAAAACCATGTCAAAGTTTGTAAATACCTTTAGAACATGCCACTTTTATTCATACAAACATTGACTGAAATAGAACTTTAGAATATGTCTTTGATACAAATTTCATGAAGAAGTATCAAAGCGTTTATCTATTAGATCTTTGTCAATTTAAAAAAAATTACGGCCACTTAAGGTCAAATCTTAGAAAACCCTTCTGAACACTCTTGAGACTCTAATCTAACAGAGTTGAAAACATTAAGGCAAACTAGAGAAATTGCTCTCCATTTAATCTTATCAACATATAAGTTTGTATCACGTTTTGTCAAGTTGATCTCAAGGTGGTTAAATTTGATGCTCATTTTTAGCTTGACTATTCGAAGAATATGAGAGCTATACTACTTACCCTGGCGTCGTCGTCGCTGTCAGCGTCCACGTCACATTTTGGTTAAGGTTTTGCATGCAAGTACTTAAATACTACATGTATTGCATTGACGTAAACTATCACACCTATGTAGATCATCAAGTTAGATAAATATATCCTGCATTTTATGCAAGTTATGGCCCTTTTTTTACTTAGAAATTCTGGTTAAAGTTTTGCGTGCAACTAAATTAAGAGTCCATATCTCAGTATTTACTAGATGCATTACATTGAAACTTTATACAACCCTTCTCAACCATCACACCTATGACAATAATCAAGTATGATAATGCTATCCAGTATATTTTGCAATATATGGCTCTTTTTTTTTAACTAGAAATTTTATGCAAGTTATGGCCCTTTTTGGACTAAGAAATTCTGGTAAAAATTTGCATCTATATTTAGAGTGTAATCTCAGTAACAACTTGAAGCATTGTATTGAAACTTTATACAACCTCTCCCAATTTCACAACTATAAACACAACCAATTAAGATAACTCTATCCTGCATATGGTGCAAATTGTTGCCCTTTTTTAGATCACCAGAGCCAAAGGCTCAGGTGAGCTATTCCTATCACTTTTTGTCCGTCGTCCGTCTGTCCGTCCGGCGTTAACTTTTAGCTTTAAACATCATCTCCTCCCAAACTCTAAGGACAATTTCCGTGAAACATCACAGGACTGTTCCTCTGGTTGGCCTCTTTCAAAGTTGTTCAAAGATTTAAATTCCATTGAGAACTTTGGTTGCTGCGGCATCAGAAAGGGGGCAAAAGGTCCAAACTTTAAAAATCTTCTCCTCCGAATCTGCCTGTCAGATTCAAATATAATTTGGTAGAAATGTTCATTGGGTGACCCTCTATAAAAATTGTTCAAGCTATACTGATTGGTCGAAAAACATGGCAGTTAGGCGGCATCAAAAAAGGGGCAAAATGACAAAATTTGAAAATTCCATTTTTATGCAAATGCTTGTCTGATTTAAAGAAAATATAATATGAATCTTACTGTTATGATCCTCTTTTTAGCTCACCTAAGCACGAAGTGCAAGGTGAGCTTTTGTGATCACTCACCGTCCGGCGTCGTCGTGGGCGTCTGTTAACAATTTCCTACAAATGACTTCTTCTACTAAACCAATGAACAGATTTCGATATAACTTCACAGGAATGGTCCTTAGGTAGTCCTCTTTCAAAGTTGTTCAAAGAAATTAATTCCAAGTAGAACTTTGGTTGCTGCGGCATCAGAAAAGGGGAAAATTACCAAATCTTAAAAAATCTTCTTGTCCAAAAGTACTGGCCCGATTTGAAAATTATTTTGCACAAATGTTCCTTGGGGTACCCTCTACCAAGATTGTTCAAATATTTCCGATCCGTTGAAAAACATGGCCGCCAGGGGGCGGAGCTTATTTTCCTTATATGTGCATTGTTAAAACTTTAAAAATCTTCTTGTCCAAAAGTACTGGCCCGATTTGAAAATTATTTTGCACAAATGTTCCTTGGGACACTCTTTACCAAGATTGTTCAAATATTTCCAATCCGTTGAAAAACATGGCCGCCAGGGGGGCGGAGCTTGTTTTCCTTATATGTGCATTGTTAAAATTTGAAAAATCTTCTTGTCCAAAAGTACTGGGCCGATTTGAATTTTTTTTTGCACAAATGTTCCTTCGTGCACCCTTTACCAAGATTGTTCAAATATTTTTGATCCGTTGAAAAACATGGCCGCCAGGGGGCGGAGCTTGTTTTCCTTATATGTGCATTGTTAAAACTTTAAAAATCTCCTTGTCCAAAAGTACTGTCCCAATTTGAAAATTATTTTGCACAAATGTTCCTTAGGGCACCCTTTACCGAGATTGTTCAAATATTTCAGATCCGTTGAAAAGCATGGCCGCCAGGCGTCGGAGATAGTTTTCCTTATATGTGCATTGTTAAAACTTTAAAAATCTCCTTGTCCAAAAGTACTGTCCCAATTTGAAAATTATTTTGCACAAATGTTCCTTGGGGAACCCTTTACCAAGATTGTACAAATATTTCCAATCCGTTGAAAAACATGGGGGCTAGGGGGGCGGAGCTTGTTTTCCTTATATGTGCATTGTTAAAACTTTAAAAAATCTTCTTGTCCAAAAGTACTGGCCCGATTTAAACATTATTTTGCACAAATGTTCCTTGGGGCACCCTTTACCAAGATTGTTTAAATATTTTTGATCTGTTGAAAAACATGGCCGCCAGGGGGCGGAGCTTGTTTTCCTTATATGTGCATTGTTAAAACTTTAAAAATCTTCTTGTCCAAAAGTATTGGCCTAAAAAGAGTAAAAACTTTTGAAGTTCTATTAAATCAGGTGAGCGATATAGGGCCATCATGGCCCTCTTGTTAATTTGTTTAAGCCGTTTTGATTGGTTACACAATCATAGCATCCAGGCGTCATCACAAAAGGGGTAAATTGAACTTTTAGCTACAAATGACAACCATCTCCTACCATTCCAATAGACCAATTACCACAAAACATCACAGGAATGTTCCTTTGGTGGTCCTCTTTCAAAATTGTTCAAAGATTAAAATTCCAATGAGAACTTTGGTTGCTGCGGCATCAGAAAGGGGACAAAATGTCCAAACTTTAAAAATCTTCTCCTCCGAATCTGCCTGTCAGATTCAAATATAATTTGGTAGAAATGTTCCTTGGGTGACCCTCTATAAAAATTGTTCAAGCCATACTGATTGGTCGAAAAACATGGCAGTCAGGCGGCATCAGAAAAGGGGCAAAATGACAAAATTTGAAAATTCCATTTTTATGAAAGTGTTTGTCTGATTTTAAGAAAATATAATACGAATCTTACTGTAATGATCCTCTTTTTAATTTGTTTAAGCCGTTTTGATTGGTTACACAATCATATCAACCAGGCGTCATCACAAAAAGGGTAAATTGAACTTTTAGCTACAAATGACAACCAACTCCTACCATTCCAATAGACCAATTTCCACAAAACATCACAAGAATGTTCCTTTGGTGGTCCTCTTTCAAAATTGTTCAAAGATTTAAATTCCATTGAGAACTTTGGTTGCTGCGGCATCAGAAAGTGAGAAAAATACCCAAATTTGAAAATCCTTTTCCTACATAATCTACTTGTGCGATTGCAAGATAATTTGGTAGAAATGTTTCTTAAGTGACCCTCTAAATAAACTGTTGAAGCCATATTGATTTCGTTGAAAAACAGGGCAGCAAGGCGGCATCAGGAAAGGTGCAAAATGACAAAAACTTTATAATTCCATTCTTATTAAAGTTCTTGTTAGATTTCAAGATATAAATGGCCTTTACTGATAAGCTGTTTCTTGAGAAGTGTCCACTCCTTTCAGTTTCATTTGCACTCCCTGATAAAAATTTCCAGATATTTGCAGTTAAATATTTGCTACTAATTTACTATCAATTAGGTGATCGATTTAGGGCCATCTTGGCCCTCTTGTTTACTTAGAAATTATGGTTTGCGTGCAACTACATTAAGAGTCCATATCTTAGTAACTACTTGATGCATTCCATTGAAACGTTATACAACCCTTCCTAACCATCACACCTATGAAAATAATCAAGTTGAATAACTCTATCCTGCATATAATGCAAATTATCACCCTTTAAGAAATTGTTAATAATGTTTTGCATGCAACTACATTAAAGTCCGTTATCTCAGTAACTTAAATAAGCGGTGGAAGAGTCGAGCGCACTGTCCTCCGACAGCTCTTGTTACATTAAATCTTACAGAATATATCAAATATTGATTAAGTTTGAACCTGGGTCACGTTTGATGAATTAAAAATCTTATCACTCAAAGAATAATATTCTTAAGTTCTAGAAAAAATGTTAGACTTTATAAAACCTTGGTCAAATTTAAAACTGGAATCTTCATGATACTTTGTAAGAGAATTATCTCAATTTGAATCCTGGCCAAGTTTGAAAGCAGGTCATTAGGTCAAGTCTTGGTAAAAATTTCAAATTCGTTTTCATCTTTCTCCCAATATTTGCAAGATTTGGTCAGAGTATTAAACTCAATTAAATATCAGTCAAGCTTGAACCTGGGTCATATAGCATGAAAAAGGCACTATATCAAATCTTGGAAATCCTCAAGAAAGACTTTTGAGGCTACATTTCAAGCTTACATCAAGTGTGTACATAGAGAACACCATGTATTGACCATGGACATGGTTGTCTGTTGAATCTCGTTTTTTTGAAAAGTGGTCAGAATGTTCAAGTAAGAAGGAAACTCAAGTGAGCGATTCAGGGCCATCAGGACCCTCTTATACATAATAATCATGTACCTTTAGCATTTGTACATTTTATTTTATACATAAAAAGTAAGAATTAAAATAATTTAACCCAGGTTTCAGAGCTTGTTTTTTCATAAATTGGTCAGTAGAGCTGATCAGTTTAATCATTTAACGTGTTATGCCTTTACCCTGGAACCAAGATCAAATTACTCAAGATAACATCTAGACAAGAACGACTTTTGAAGATATTGTGACAAAAGGAGAAATTGCTCATGAAGAGTTAAGACAGCGGTTGACCCATCTAGGCTTAACCCTTTCACTCATAAAGAAGCTTTCTGACGCCTCTGCAGCAGACAGCTTTTTGAATACATAGTGACAAAAGAAGAAATTGCTCAAAATGAGCAATTTCTCCTTTTGCTACAATGTTTTCCATTTTTAGTCATAGGTTATCCATTCAATTTTAGAGATTTTTCTAATCTGACAAAATATGTTCAAAGTCGTCTGCTGCAGAATTGTTGTATGAGGCAAGGGGTTAAGCCACAGCGGTTGACCCATCTAGGCTTAAAGCGCGATGTTTCTTGAACAAGCCCATCACTATACAGACATTGCTATAAATGCCGGGTTCCATAGCAAGGTTGTAGTATTATTACTGATAACGCATTCCTGTTACAGTAGTCTCCTGCCAATTTGTTGTATGTGGGAAAGGGTTAAAAAACCCGATTTACATTCCTATAGCACTAACCAAAATGATATGTATCTCTGAGACTTCGTTTTAAAAAATATCGAAATTGGTCACACATGTGACAAATACTACATGTAACACATATTTCACCTGCAGGGGAAGAGTTCAAGCGTAAATACAGGACTACCTCACCCCCCCCCCCCCGCCCCCCCCATATCATAAATAGGTTGTAGGTAAATAAAAATAGACCTTGGTGGTGTAGTGGTTAGAAAATATCTGCCTCCGGAGCAGGAAACCTGGGTCTGCAACTATAACACTGAACATGTTATCAGTGCTCAGGAATGAATTGAGTGCTCAAGAAAAGGCCTCTGATTGGTAAATTTGGAGAATGAATTCGCTTAATAGGGCTAATCAGATACTGTTAAAGTATTAACATATAGATGCTTTCTGACGCCTCTGCAATTTCACCTTCATCATGGTCCGACCGTCCGGATCCCGTGACAAACAAACAGTTGCGCATTGTAAAAAAGTTTTTTACACAAACACCCTCTCGTTATTTATTTTTTTCATTTTTGGCCGGATTGCTCTAGCAATTCCGGTCTATAGATTGGCGATGTCCGTCTGTCTGTCAACATTTTGGATAAAGTTTCCGGTTGAGGCAAAATCTTAGCACTGGAAAGGGTTACAAACTTGAAAATTTGACTGACGGTAACCAGTAACAAGTTCTATTGATTTCTATGGTTACTTTGACCTTGACCTTGGTTTGTCGATTTTCAAGGTCAAATTGCCGACAATCCGGCCTTACAGTCTTCAGCGGTTTCTTGTTTTTAAATAATTTAGATTGTTATAATGCTAGCTGTGCTTGAACACGCTGAGATTCTTGTTTATATTTTCTCTATTTCACATGTAACGCCGGCAAGTGATAACATATATAAGTATTTCAAAGTACCTTTCCATTGACCAAGTTTTAGACTAGTGTTATGACGATGATGCACCGTTTCAGGTTTTTGACGAACAGATGTTGCGAATTCATGAATATGTGAATAAAAAAAAGGATGATTTTGGACTAAAAATTGAAACTTTGGACCAAGCGAATTCACAGTATCTTACTGAAGCAATATGCAGTCAGAGTTGGGCTGTGGACTTGCTAACAATCCTAACTTCCGCTGGACTTGGCAGTCAGCTGTCACAACTTGACTGAATGGCACATGGTTCAACTCGAAGTCAGTGTTTGGCGCTTCCACCTGATACAAAGTTGTTGCTATTACTGCAGACATATTTACTTCGACTTATTTCTTCATAAGAAGTGGGTCGTGAACAAGTTTCTCTCTTTTCTGCTATCTTTGCAACCTCGATCAGTCCTCAGTGTTTTATAACCCAGATATTTCCTTTCCATTTCTAAATTTATTTGCCCGTTTTTTTTTTGGGATGTCCTCTATTTCGCCTAGCAAGTTTTGAATGCCTGATGTTGTCAACCCTGATTTAATGCCAAAGCCTTTTTCATTATCAACTCGGCAGACAGACACTATGTGAAATGTTTGCAAACTGACGGGAACCATCCATTTTCGCCAAAGGATTTATTTATTGCATAATACATGACCCCCAGCCCCATATTTATGGATTATTTTATAGCTGAGAGGTTACTTCTTTCAATGATATATGGTGTCCTACCTGTACAAATTGAAGAAAGTGTGACAGTTGAGGGTGGAACCTTGTTTATATCCATGGAAACAAAGTAGTAATTTTTATTTGTTTGGAACAAACAAATTTAGTAGTATACTAGATTTTGAAGCCTGCTATCTTTTGTATAAGTCTGGAATTTCCTACGCCCTGAAAATAGTACTCATTACTTGCTCTTATTTAAATTGGTACTCTTTGACCTATAAATAATTTTCAATGATACTCTCGGTACTTTGATTGGAAGCGTTATCAAATGTGACCTAGTTTCTTCATGCCATATATCACATGACAAAATATACAAGGGTCATCGTATCCATGTGTCAATTCGGAAGTCATACATAGACGAATTTAAGTGTTAATGATAAGTGCATATTAGTGACTATGTCCCGGCATACCTAGATGCAGATCTTGTCTTCAACGCCAACAAGTGACCTTATAAAATCGCGAGGATTGAATATGGTGAGCTTTTATAAATATTGTCAACGTATGAATTATAGGCCTATTTACTGTATCCAGCGATGAACATACATGTACATAGACCTAGATAAGATCTAAATCTACATTTTCTACATTTTGAAATACATGTTATATGCTATCTGAGTGTTTGATTTCTCCTTTTTCATCAATGTTTTCAAAGGTCTGTAGTGTACTGAGGAAAGAATGAAACCACATTTATTTCTGTATTATTTTATTAACATGGGACTGAAATAACAATTACCTTCCCTTTATGTCCCACATGCAGATGCAGCAGATGACTTTGTAAAACCATTGTGGCAAGAAGGAGAAATTAATGAAAATGATGTTATAGTTTTTTGAGTGGCATTTAGTTAGAAAAGACAAATGAATAAGTGACAGTGGGTAAAATTTGGAGTTAAGTTTGCTTAACCCTTTCCTTCATACGACAATTCTGCAGCAGACGACTTTGAACATATTTTGTCAAAAACTAGAAAAATCTCCATAATTGAAAGGATAACCTATGACTAAAAGTGGAAAACATTGTCGCAAAAGGAGGAATTGCACGTTTTGAGCAATTTCTTTTTTTGTTGCTATGTTTTCAAAAAGCTGTTTGCCGCAGAGGCGTCTATATGAGGGTAAGGGTTAAAAATGTTAGATTTTCAAACATAAACAGGCGTGTTTTAGTTTGACTCATCCCATGTTGGAATTTAGGGTTCTTACGATGTTTTCAAAGTTGTCTCGCCGCTGCCAATTTGCTGCATCTGGAAAAGGATTGTACAGTTGATCTAAGATTACATCTACCAGTAGTTTCTTTAACCCTTTCCCTCATATAGATGCTTTCTGACGCCTTTGCAGCAGACAACTTTTTGAAAACATGGTGACAAAAGAAGAAATTGCACAAAACGTGCAATTTCTCCTTTTGCCACAATGTTTTCCACTTATAGTCATAGGTTATCCATTCAATTATATAAATAGAGATTTTCTATGTTTTGACAAAATATGTTCAAAGTCGTCTGCTGCAGAATTGTCGTATGAGGGAAAGGGTTAAGCTAATGTCTTCTATTTTTCTTGTTTAATCATGTGGGTCCAAACCTGGTGAGCAGCAGACGACTTTGAAAACATCGAGGCAAAAATATGGAAAATCTCTATAAATGAAAGCGTGATTAATGAATAGAGTTGAGCAATTTTCCCTTTTGCAACAATGTTTTCAAAGGTCATCAGGAAGCGTCTGTATTTTGGAAAGGGTTCAGATATTTACCAAATGGATCAGGGATACCAGAAAAAATAAATACTAATTTTGATTTAATTTCGCCTTTTTCCATAATGTTTCAAATTCATGACATCTACTGCAGAGGAGTCCAAAGTCATCTGTATCAGGAAAAGGGTTATATACACAGTTGTTTGCTTTTAGCCATCCCCACTTGCTGCTAAATGCAGACTCATTTTGTCTCATATAGATCTGCAGCAGAGGACTTTTACCACAACGGTTTCAACTCTGTTCAGTAATTACAATTTACATATGCATATTAAATTTAAGTCATTAAGATTTCCCATAGTTTTGCCTAGATTTTGAAATCGTCTGCTGTTGTTTTGTTGTACATGTATGTAGGAAAAAGTTATTTTTAAGTTATTTAAGGAAAAAGGTTTAAAAAGTATTTGTACAGAGTTGAAATGTTGAGCAGAAACCAGCACTTGTCAGTTGTTTCTCCTGATCTAAAAATGAAAATGAGCCGTCCCATAAGAAAACCAACATTGACAACTCTGCGTAAAGTATCTACCCAGATCAGTCTGCAAAGCTAACCCAGACAGACTCTTTTCGCCTCCTGTGGATTTTTCTGTTTCAGGTGTCATTACTCTATACCTCTTACCCGGACTGCGCAGGCTGATCTGGGTATAGATACATTACGCAGGGACTATAATGTTGGTTTTCTCGCTCAAATGTTCTAAATGTCATCTACTGTTGACATGGTGCCAAACATCTACCTGTATCAGCCTCAGACAATATCTTTACAGCCATTCTTGCCTCTTTCAGATGGACCTCCTTGTGTGTTGTATGTGAGAGTCAGATAATATAGAAGCTATAGAACCACTACATACTAACATACCAAATCTTCAAAGACTGTCCAGCAATGGAGAGATTTAGCTTGTTGACATTTTTATCATGTAAGTACTGGTACTTGTTGGTGTTTATCCATATACATGTATAGCCATGTCCAATTGTCAGATTTCCATCCAACAGTTGAAGTTTTCTTTAAACTACTTAAAGGCTGGAACCAATTTTGTGCAGCCTTTGCAGACCTGCCGACACATTCAGGTCATCTGACCAGACTATATACTGTTGGTTACCCAACTCAATATTTTTATCTTAATATTCCTAGATCTGGATATGGACTCTTTATTTATGATTGTAACTGTTTTAGAGTCATCTACCCTTACTTAATATGGAATAATGATAAATGTGTAAATTAACCCTTTCCAAAATACAAGACTCTTTCTGATGCTTCTGCAGCAGACGACATTTGAAAAGGAGCAATTTCTCCTTTCGCACAATGGTTTCAACTTTGTTTAGTAATAAATATTCATTTATAGTGATTTCCAAGTCGTCTAGGGCAGATTTGTTGTATGTGGGAGAGAGTTGACGCAATAGCCACAGATGACTTTTGTAAACATTGTGGCCAAAGGGGAAATTGCTCATGATGAGCGATATCTCCTTTGGCCACTATGTTTTCAACTTTATTGAACAATTAAGCTATATTTTATGAGATTGTTCAGGTTTTTGTCACTATGTTTTCAAAGTCGTCTGTTGCAGATTTGTTGTATGTGGGAAAGGGTTAAAGTCCTCGGTATCAGGGAATGGGTTAACCCTTTCCCTCATACAACAATTCTGCAGCAGACGACTTTGAACGTATTTTGTCAAAACATAGAAAATCACCATAATTAAATGGATAACCTATGACAAAAAGTGGAAAACATTGTGGCAAAAGGAGAAATTGCACATTTTGTGCAATTTCTTCTTTTGTCACTATGTTTTCAAAAAGCCGTCTGCTGCAGGCATCAGAAAGCGTCTATATGAGGGAAAGGGTTAAAGAGAGTTAAAAATGTCGCGGCAAATATGGAAAATCCTCATTATGAGCAATCGATCCTATTACCACCTGATGCAGATATAGCAAAATGCTTCTGCATGTAAACTCTTTTCATGTTGTTGTCTGCCTTGAAAAAACTGAAGAAAAAAACGTTCTTCCCTTCCAAGATTGACTGTACAGTTCTTGATAATAAAACTATGAGCAATTTCTAAAAAAAAAAAATATATATAAAAATTGTCATTATGTTTTCAAAAGTTGTTTTCTTTTTATCAAATGAATCCAAATGTGCTGCATATGTGTTGTGATAACAACAATTTTCATACCAATATTTCTTTCACTTTCAGTATTTATTATATATCATTCCGCCATAGAAAGTGTACATACCTCCCCAGTCTCACAGAACAACTATACCGTTACCGATGGTAACATAACATGTGTTGTCATGACAACAGCTGCGCAGCTGACAATTCCTTATAGTACCAGTCAAAATACAGTAAGTCCTTAATTCAATTTCCGTTTTCAGTTTGGGCTTTAAAGCCATGGAATACATTTGCAAGACACTACAGCATGAGATAATATTTAAAAAAAAAAAAGGCTTAACCCTTTCCCTCATACGACAATTCTGCAGCAGACGACTTTGAACATATTTTGCCAAAAAATGGAAAATCTCTATAATTGAATGGATAACCTATGACCAAAAGTGGAAAACATTGTGGCAAAAGGTGAAATTGCTCGTTTTGAGCAATTTCTTCTTTTGTCACTATGTTTTTAAAAAGCCGTCTGCTGCAGAGTCCTCTACCAAGATTGTTCAACTAATTTGGATCAATAGAAAAAAAATAGTTTTCCTTATATGTCTTTAATGAGAAGGCCGAATTTCCAAATGCTTTGGCACAGATGGTCCTTGGTGGTCCTCTATCAAGATTGTTCTAATTACATTCATTAGAATGTAAAATAAAGGGGCAGGGCTAGATTTCCTTATGTGTCTATAGTGAGGATTTTTTTGTTAAAATATTCTTGACCAAAACTACTTGCTGGTTTTCAAATTGCATTGGCACAGATGGTCCTTAAGTGACCATCTACCAAGATTGGTTAAATTACATGCATTAGAATGTAAAAAAAATGATCACCAGTGGCGGGCTAGATTTCCTTATGCATCTATAGTGTTAATTAAAAAAATATTCTTGCCCAAAACTACTGGATGGTTTTCAAATTGCTTTGGCTGAGATGGTCCTTGGGTTGACCCTCTCTCTACCAAGATTGTTTCAATTACTAGTATCATACAAAAACTGTAACGCCATGATATTGTTCTTATCTTAAAAGGTATATAATCAGCTACATGACCCTCTTGTATTTGTTTTACAATTTGAATGTGAGTTTAGTTTAGCTTAACTTAAAAATATCGTGACAAAAGGAGAAATTGCTGATGATGAGCAATTTTCATTTTTGCCAGAATGTTTTCAACTCTATTCAATTATTAGTCCCCTACCGGCGTGCCGAAGGGGACTATTAGGTTTGCACTCCGTCCATCTGTCAGTCAGTCCATCTGTCAGTCCATCTGTCAGTCCATCTGTCAGTCAGTCCGACAAATCAGTTTTCCGCACTTTTTTTCTACATGCATTGAGATATTGAGCTGAAATTTTGTATATGGCTTTGTAATCATGTGTCACAGATCAAGTTCGCGTTTCATGGGATTTCGTCAATTTTTTTATGAGTTATGCCCCTTTTTGGACTTAGAATATTAATAAGTCAAAACGTGCAAACCGGTAGGGGATTATGGTATTGCTTGCAATCCTACAGTTACTTGTTATAGTTTTATTTACAGAGATGTTCTCAAAGTCAATCTGGTGCAGATTTGTTGTACATGTGTATATGGACAAGGGTTGACAATGTTCATGCTATTTTACCATTACAGAGTCTTACAACCACAGTCAACATTACAAGCAGTTTCAGTACCTCTGGTTCATGTTCTTCCAACCTTGGCCAAAATACTCTCAATATTTCCTTCTTCGATGACTCCTGGGACCTCGTGATAATCTTCAAGAATACATCGGATTCCAGTTATGAATGGTCAGAAGTGAAGCTTACATATGTTTTAGACAGTACACTTTTTCCAAATGTATCGTCAGCAAATGGTAATTATATACTATAATTATATGTTTAAACCTTTCCCTCATATAAACGCTTTCTGATGCCTGTGCAGCAGACGGCTTATTGAAAACATTGTGACAAAAGAAGAAATTGCTCAAAACAAGCAATTTCTCCTTTTGCCACAATGTTTTCCACTTTTAGTCATTGGTAATCCATTCAATTATAGAGATTTTCTATTTTTTGATAAAATATGTTCAAAGTCGTCTACTGCAGAATTGTCGTATGAGGGAAAGGGTTAACTTTGATTATATGTTTACATTTTGTATCAAGTTATTGCAAACGAAAATACCTTTCACTCATCCCATCAAATTTGATAATGCAAGGATTATAATCTTTATCATGTATAATGCATGAGTTGTGCTCATTTTAAACTTAGGTAAATCCTTTCCCTAATGCAGATGCATTTGGTGGCCTCTGCAGCCGATGAAATTTGAAAAGATTGTGACGAACTTGAAATTGCTCATGATTAGCAAATTCTCCAAATGCAACACAATCATGGTTTCAACTGTGCTCAATAGTTATGCTTTCATTTCAAAATATAATGCAATCAGACATCTAATGTGAGTTATGGACACCCAATTATATACTATGATTATATGATCACAAATCAAGGTATTGCAAACGAAAATGCCTTTTACTCATCCCATCAAATTTGATAATGCAAGGGTTATAATTGTTATCATGTATTTTGCATGATTAATGGCCAATTTTGTACTAAGGCCCTAGGCCCTTTTTCCTCTGGCAGACGCATTTTCACACCTGCACCTCTGCAGTAGACAAGATTTAAAAACATTGTGACAAAAAGAGAAATTGCTCATGATGAGTAGTTTCTCCCTTTGCCACAATGGTTTCAACTCTGCTCAATAACTATAACTTCATTTCAATGGTTAACCCTTTCCCACATATAGACGCTTTCAGACGCCTCTACAGTAGACGACTTATGAAAATAGTATGACAAAAGGAGAAATTGCTCGAAACAAGCAATTTCTCCTTTTGTCACACTATTTTCAACCTATTTTAGTAATGATACCTTCATTTAGATTTTCCATATTTTTGCCAAAATGATTTCAAATTCATCTGCTGCTAATTTGCTGTATGTGGGAAAGGGTTAATGCAATGGCCATAACTGTATCAGACATTTAGTGTGAGTTGTTTACATTCCAGTACTAAAACCAGATAAGCGTTTACTAACACACAATTACTGTTCTTCAGATGTTTTCAAAGCAATCTTCTCTTTGAAATATATGGTATGAGGTTAACTATTTTATTTTACAGAAAACAAGACTATGCAGATTGACACAATACTACCTGCTGGTACAAAGAAAGCTAAATTGTCTGGTTCATACCAGTGTGAAGGAAGTTCTAATTTAACTTTAAATAGCAGTGTGATCCTCACCCTTACTGACCTACAATATAGGGCCTTTGGGAATGATAATTCTACATGGTTTACCAAAACTAGTAAGTGTGATCTTTACCAATACTGACCTACAATATAGGGCCTTTGGGAATGATAATTATATATGGTTTAATAAAACTAGTAACTAAAACTATGTCTACATACAACTGTATTTTGATGACATCTGGTGACGAGCCCCGGTAGCTCAGTCGGTAGCCACGCGAGCTGTCAATCCAGGGGTTGTGAGTTCGAATCTCGGCTCGGCCAACTTTCTTTCTGACGATTGACAAAAATCAATGCAACATGCGTCATTCGTCTTCCACCAATGGGCTTAGTCTATGTGGAAAAGCCGCCAGTTGCTTGGGAAGATTGTTGTGTGGAGTACTGGTGTGAGAAAACCAGGAAATGCATGAGTAGGTGAACTGGCCGCCGTGATATAACTGAGAATTTTTTAAAAACGGCATTAAACCCCAATCAATCAATCAATTGATGACATCTGCAGGAGAAAAGAGGTCTTTTGAAGAAAATGCTCGTAATTTTTTTTTGATTTTTGAAGAGCTGACAATACTATGCTTTTTTGTGTGAGTGCTCAGGTTCTTTCCCCGATTCAGAAAAATTTGGAAACTTTGTGTGGAAAATGGGATTTTCCATGAAATTAGCAATTCTCAATATTCCCACATTGTTTTGTACAACAATATAATACTTTCAAGTTTTTAACCCACAAAAAGTTCCATCTGCAGCAGACACATTTTGAAAACATGGCACCCCCTAGCTAAAGAAGAAATTACTCAAAATATGTGATTTCTTGTTTGTGCCAATGTTCAATAATGCCCATGTACTTGTGTGACTGCCCATTAAAGTTTTATCTATTTATAGAAATAATTATCCTTTTGCCACAATGTTTTCCACCTTAAGTTGTAGGTAATCCATTCAATTATAGGGATTTACCATTTTTAGCTCACCTGAGCTTTGCTCAAGGTGAGTTATTGTGATCCCCTTTTGTCCGGCATCCGGCGTGCGTCTTGCATCGTGCGTCAACATCTTCTCCTCAGTAACCAGTGGGTCAATTGAGATGAAACTTCACAGAAAGCATCCTCTCAATGACCTCACCAGAATTCCTTAAATGTTTTGCATAATTCTGGTTTCCATGGCAACGAAACGAAAAAAGGTCTTCTCCCAAACTGGTTGGCTATTTTGCATTATATAGCTATAGTGAAAACTTAAAAAATCTTCTTCTCCCAAACTGGTTGGCAGATTTTCAAATAATATTGTAGATATGTTCCCTAATAGGTGACCCTCTATCAGGTTCCTTCAAGCTATGTTGATTGGTCGAAAAACATGGCCGCCAGGGGGCGGGGCTATTTTTCCTTATAGTAAAAACTTAAAAAATCTTCTCCTCCAAAATGGTCTGGCCGATTTTCAAAAATATTTGTAGAAATGTTCCTAGGGTGACCCTTTATCAGATTCCTTAAAGCCATGTTGATTGGTCGAAAACTATGGCCGCCAGGGGGGCGAGGCTTATATGGCTAAAGTGAACAAAAAATCAAAAATCAGGGGAGCGATTCCAGGGCCATCATGGCCCTCTTGTTTGACAAAATATGTTCAAAGTCATCTGCTGCAGAATTGTCGTATGAGGGAAAGGGTTAAATAGTTTGTTTGATTGATTGGGGTTTAATGCCATTTTCAACAATAGTTCAGTCATTTCACGCCAGACAATTCACCTACACATTTCTTAAATAGAGACTTTCTATAATTTTCCATCGCTAAATTCAAAGTCATCTGTAACATATTTGCAGTATTATGGAAGGGTTAACTCTTTACCTCATATAGACGCTTTCTGACAATTCTGCAGCAGACGACTTTGAACATATTTTGTCAAAAAGTAGAAAATCTCTATAATTGAATGGATAACGTACCTATGACTAAAAGTGGAAAACATTGTGGCAAAAGGAGAAATTGCACGTTTTGTGCTATTTCTTCTTTTGTCACTATGTTTTCAAATAGCCGTCTGCTGCAGAGGCGTCAGAAAGCGTCTATATGTGGAATGAGTATTATCTCCTTTTGTCACAATATTTTCAACTCTTTTCAATAATTGTACTATCATTTATAGATCTTTTCCGTATGTTTACACAGTTAAACAGACAGTTAAGACTGAATGCTGTGAGATAACTGAAAAAAACATTGAAAACAGTGTTAAATTCAATTAATCAAAAGAAAATGAAAGATTGATCAAACACTCTTTTTTCATCACTCTGTCCATCGTTAACTTTAACTTCAAACCTCATACGACAATTCTGCAGCAGACGACTTTGAACATATTTTGTCAAAAAATGGAAAATCTCTGGACCAATTTAAATCAAACATCACATGCTTATTCCCTTGGTGGTCACTCCCCTTTCAAAGATTTGAACTCTATGTAGAACTTTGTTTGCTGTGGCATCAGAAAAGGTGGAGGTGAATGCCCAAACTTAAAAAAAATCTTTTCTTTGGCAACTGCTTGGTTGATTCCAAGATAACTTGTTAGAAATGTTCCTTATGTTGATTGTCCAAAAAACATGGTGGCCAGACAGATTCAGAAAAGGGGGAAAATGACCAAACTTCAAGATTCCATTCTTGTGAAAGGGCTTGTCTGATTTCAAGATAATATAGTAGAAATGTTCCTTCACTGACCCTGTACATAATTTGTTCAAGCCATATTGATTGATAGTTAAATATTTCCATCAGGCGGCATCAGAATAGGGGTTAAATGAATTTTTAGGTTCAAATGACATCAAATGACATCTCTGGACCAAAATTAATCCTTTGGTGGTAATCTTTAAAAATGATTTAAAGATTTAATGCCGTATTACAATTGTCCTTCTACACATTTGCTACTAAACAAAATCTCAGTTGATCGATTTAGGGTCATCTTTGCCCTCTTGTTCCGTCTCATATAGTACTTTTTATGCCCCAGGAACATTGATGATTTCTCAATGTGCTAAAAGCTTTGAACATTGGCCATTTAGTTTGACCCATTGAAAGATAAGGCTTTCATTTTTGGCATTCATGAGTATTCTTTATGTCTAGACTTTTCTGTTGATACCAGAATATTGATTTTATGACCTTTACAGAGCTCTAGATAAGGAGCATTTTTCATGCTCTAAAATCCTTATTTGACCTCCAAAACCTATGTTATGGGTACTTAAAAGAATCGTCTCAATGAGACGATTCTTTTGAGTACCCACAATATAGGTTTTAATGAGTGCTAACAGAGATATATATTACTCCTCCTTATCTTGTCCTTTGACCTTTATATCAATATTTGAGTTCAGTATAAAAGAACGTTGCCATCAAAGAGCATTTGTAAAATTTTGTTGTTATGTCCTCTTCGAAGAAGACATTGCTATACACATGTGGGTCAGTCCGTCTGTATACCAAAGTCTGTCGGATTGATAACTGGATAGTGCTTGGACCTACTCAAACTTGGCAGGGAGATGACCCTATTTGCTCACAGGTCACAAGTGTACATAATAATGTTTTACAAACATCCCTTGTTTATTTCAGATATACAGAACTGTAGTGCAATCCCAGAGTTACCAGTGACTCCAGTAGGGGTGACTGTTTCTATAGGAATAGCTGTTGGTGTTTTAATCGTGGTTGTGATCGCTCTTTATTTGTTGGTAGACAAAATCATGGGACAAAGGAAGTTATCATATGACTGATCATACTAGTAACCCATATTGTGTTAAATGGAGTATTGGTGCAATTTTGAACAGGTTAACATCCAGTGAGCCTGTGCAAACGCGGTCTTACAAGAGTCTTTACTATCCCCTGATTTGTTATATAAATATAAATGCATCTTCTGGGGGGAAAAACCCACGACAACTAGAAGTACAGTAAAATCTGTGTTAAAGACCATCATTGTTTAGCAATCCCCCGTCTATAGCAAGCACACTTTTAATTTCCCAATTACTCATTTTCTGCATAAATGACCCTGTAATTAAAGAACACCTGTGAAGAAAGACAGGATTGCTCTCTTCCCATGGGTGGTCTTTAAACACAGGTTAGACTGTATAACCTTATAAGCTTAACACCAGTGTGACTTTAGATTATGCCAAACTGAAGAGGCAATAAGACACCAAATAGTAAAACGTGGCTCCAATTATATTTAATGGTGGTAAGTGTAAAGATAGCAATTGCTACTTATAATTAGCCGGTTTTAATTGCAAAGCTATTTTGTTTAAAATGTATTTTTATTGAACAGCCTTTGCTACAAAGAAAACATATTAGTTATATTATTTAGGTTTCATTTCATGTTCCAGCTCATTTAAGATCACCTTTGCCAAAGGTTGAAGGTGATCTATTCTGATCACTCTCAATCAGTCGTCTGTTTTTAGCTTCAAATGACATCTCCTCCTTAACCACTTGACCAATTTTAACCAAGCTTCACAGGAATATTCATTTTGTGGTCCTCAAAGAATTAAATATTATGTAGAACTTTGGAAAATGACCTAACTACAAAATTCTTCTACTCTGAATCCAGTTTCAGATTCCAAGATAACTTGGTACTATTGTTCCTTGAGTTGCCATCTACAGAAATTGTTCAAACCATATTGATTAGTTGACAAATATGGTGGCCATGTCACTGGGTATTCAAAACTATATACATGTAATTCCATCCTTAGGAAAGTTCTTGTCTGATTTTAAGATAATTTCGAAGAAATATTCATTCAATGACCCTATATATAATTTGTTTAAGTCATATTGATTATTTGAAAAAGCCTCCAGAAAAGGGGGTATCATGAGCATGTAGCTTTAAACAACATCTTCTCTTAAACGATTGGGCTGTTATCAATCAAAGGAATGTTCCTTTAAAGGTCCTGTTTCAAATTGTTCAAAGATATAACGTCTTATTACAGATGTCATAAACTGATAATCCGTTTCATTCACACTGTATATCAAACCAATCCCAAATATTAGCAGTTACTCTTTTGCTTCTCAGGAGATCAATTTATGCCATCTTGGCCCTCTTGTTTTTATGAAAAGATTAAGCATGTAGGTTGATGGCCAGATATTGTCTCAACATTAGGTGCATTGGTCAATTGCAACTGTTTTATGTCACATTTAGTATCACTATGTTTTCCAAGAGAGCTTTAAATCTTGTTTGCAAGACGTTGGTTGTTAGGAATTTAAATGTTTTTTAAATTGTTTAAACACATAATATCAACAACGAATTTATTAATTCAAAATAATTCTTATTTGTTTCTTCCTCAGTACATAATCGTTGTTTTTGTCTAGCCCACTTTTAGTGAGTCCGACAATGTCGCCACACTGTCAGTGTGTGTACGTCTGTGCAAGCGTTTGTCCAAGTAATATCTTTGAAATGCATCAGTGGATTCTCAAAGTTCAGAGCAAAGTTGGACTACATGCACAGCAATTAATAATAAATTGCTAAAATGATCAGGTCGTGGTTGTGGGTCTCAAGGGTTTTGTACCAACATAGCTTTAACATAGGAAATTCTGTTTTTGTGGTTAAACACCGTTTTCTATATTTTTATGCCCGCGGAATCGCCGATTCGGTGGGCATCTAGTTTTTGGCCTGTCTGTCTGTCGAAAAAAACTTTAACCTTGACCACTACTTTTGAACCATAACAGTACCATATTTCACATGTGTATTCCTTGTGACATGACCTTTCTGTCAGTACCAAAATTTTTGACTTTGCGACCTTGACCTTTGACCTAGATGTTGCCATTCGGGGGCATCAGTGTTTCACAAACACATCTTGTTCCAGTTAAATGACAGAGTTCATTCATGATCCCTGCCTGACAAACCAGTACTAGACTAGGAAATTTGCTTTGCCGACCGTGATCACCACATGTGGAGATAAAATCTAGGACAGCCAGTCCCAAACTCCAACACTTACCACCCAGCCATGATGGACTCCATTTGGCATAAGAAAATATGAGCACTCGGGCAGCCAGTGGTTCGTCTTTTTATTTGAAGGTTCTTAAATGGGCCATTTACTTGATATAGAATAGGGCATAACCGTATCAAATATTCTAATCTGGATCTACACTTGTAGCAAAATCTACAATGGCCTGTTTAGTGTCATCTGCCTTAGTTAAGAGACACGTGATACTAGTGAACTCAGTACTTGACCCTCAATGTTTCAAGGTCATCCATTGCGACGGATAGATAAACTACTTAGTACATGAACTACTTTAGAATGTTTTTGAAACTCCATTTCAATAAAAGTGATGCGTTTTCTGACAAGGTCGTAACACACATACAAAGAAATAGGAACAAGGAAAAACATAATTGAAACCTTGTTTTATTATTACGATTCGTTATTCAGCATTTCCTCGGTTCTGGATGTGGTAATCGACCCTTGTGTGACAGATAAACCAATCCTGAAAGAAAAGAGTGACATATTGACTTTCAACATTAGATCAGTTATATCACGGCGGTCAGTTCACCTAACCATGCTGTGATTGTTTTGTGTCACACACTGACATGCTCTCTCCACACAGCATTCTCTACTAGCAAATGGTTACCCCCGTGATACGCATGTGGTAGTCTCACACTTTTTATCGGTTTTGCTTTGACTCGGGGTGTGAATCCCCTTTTAATCCTAATTTGTTATAGTTTTCGGAAATCCTACCTACTGCAAAGTAGTTTTTTTCTGTCCAATGAAATCACACGATACAACCAACGCTCTACCATCACCGATTCTATATGGGTTATCACCTCTGTTAATACCTATCGATTGTGTAGACGACAATTCGATTGGCTGACACAAATGTCAATTATCAAGGTAATAAGGGTATCCGGGGATGTATAAAATATATTGTTGTTAAGTTTTTGTTTGGTCAGAAGTAAATCAATTGTCGTAATTTTGTCGCGTCATTTTTCTGAGCCCAGCGGACTTTACAGTGTTTTAAAGTTAATTTTGCGACTTTGTTCTTTGAAGGCAAATTGGGTTCGAATCCCGTGATGAGAGGGTTCGGCCTTTAGGATTTTCCCCACAAAAGGCAAATTGTTACCTGCTAGTGAACTCTGGAAGCCCGCATTATAGTCCAGGGCCACTTGATTTTTGTTATAATCCTCCCTGTCGTCTACGTACGTATCGTTTACACCCGGGCCTCCAACCAGTGCGCCCTTCAATAAGTTATAGTTAGCACCTCCATGGAACCGGTCACAAGTAACCATGTAGTTCGGACACGTACTGAAACGAAAGCAAGACAACAACGTCGGTGTAGTCTACCAAGTACGTGGTGACCCTTTTCCACATACCGTCAACAACTCTTTAGCTGTCGACTTCGATAAAATACTAATAAGCTGCGTATCCTAGGTCCCAGATTCATACATCTTGTCAATACTCGTTCAAATGTGAACCCCCCCCCCCCCATTGTTTTCTAAACTCATCTTATGCAATGTCTACTTTTACCAGCATGTATTGAATATCTGGTGAATGAGGTCATAATGGCCTTTACTAAACAGATCAGTAAAACCATCTAACAGGATCAAGTCCCAATTCCATATTGTACTTTTACCATTATTTGTTCATAATTCGTCTGCAGATTCTGCACGTTGGACAGGGAATAAACGATATATAATCATGTTGTTCGTACATGTGCTGAAAAGAAGTAAAAGTATGGAAGAGTAATATTTTTGAAATGAGTGGCCACTATGTGTTAACCCTTTCCCTCATACGACAATTCTGCAGCAGACGACTTTTAAACATATTTTGTCAAAAAATAGAAAGTCTCTGTAATTGAATGGATAAATTATAACTAAAAGAGGAAAACATTGTGGCAAAAGGATAAATTCCTCGTTTTGAGCAATTTCTTCTTTTGACACTATGTTTTCAAAAAGCTATCTGCTGCAGAGGCGTCAGAAAGCTTCTATATGAGGGGAAGGGTTAAACGGTCGACTGCTGCAGAAGCGTCAACACGCGATTGCATATTTGGAAGAGTTTAACTCATCAACTGACCCTTTTTAAGTGGGCATTATCAAATAAAAAAAAAAGAGCTTGAACCTATCTTCACTATTTTTTAATAGCAGTTGAAGAAAACTCAAGCTATGTTTGAATACAATTCACTTAAAAAACAATGCTCAGCAAGACCCATTGTAAATATATCGACTTGCAAACCGGCACGATTCTTTTCTAAATGTTACATTTTACCTGGGACACTATATTACACTATATAGTGTCCCTGATTTTACCAAAGACACTTTGTTGATTTTGTTTACTGATCAATCCCTCGTGGTTTATACATAAAGTAAAACAAGAGAAAGTTGATGCAAGGCATCAATGTCGCCGGAAAAGACTGCATTGATTTATTCATGTATTCTTGACTTTCCTTAGTCTATTCAAACATTAGGAACGTTGAAATGAAAACATTTGCTTATAACTTTTATATTCATACCTATACATTAGGGTATCTATAAAAAAATTAACGAAATGTGTACACATTTATCTTGGCTTAAATTTAATTTTGCTGTTGTTACTTATTTAAATAATAGTATTCATTCATATAATTTCAATGTTTGTCAATCTTATTCGAATCACAAGGTAAATATCCTGGTATTGCTTTAAAGGGAGGTAATTTGAAGAAAACAAAAGTTTTCAGAAGGAGAAATATATCAGCATTACCGTCTACAGTTTAAATTGTTCTATTGTTTGTGGATTTAAAAATGTTCTTTTTTTCTTATTTCTACATGTACAACGAAATATTGCGGCTTCTCTTTGACGCTTTGCGTCAAACATTCGTCTTGTACTTGTCTAAAATAAAATAATATCACTCGCTTTTTCATATCGAAATGCGCATGCGCGAAAATCGATGTTAAAGGTCAGGAAACTACACAACAGAATAGGGTCTATATTTAGCTTAGAAACAGTTCCTACTTTAGATATTCATGGATTAACATTATTAAATGAATTCTACACAAATCAAGACATCTCTTTGAACATGAAAACAACTTTAGTAAGTTAAAATTGCTATTAAAAGGAGAATCCGAAATTGACCTCAATGATGACACATAAGAGTTTGCATTAGGGGGTGTTGGTTCACGTCTTGAAGGGACCACTTTTGTCTTCGTAAATAAGACAAAAAACTTAAATGCGAGTGAAATAAAAAAAACTGCAAACATTAAAAAATCGGAATATTTAATTCATTTTAGATGTGTCATTTATTAGTGTTCGTAAACAAACACAATTGTAATATGTTCAAATCATCTAGATTTGTTTCTTTCTAATAATAAGCCGCCCTCCCATGTGATTTCCGAAAACCTATTAAAAATAGAAGTCGCGGGCTTCTGCCCGGCGACTAATAATACTTGTGGTGTCCCATGCGTTTATAATTGCAAGGAAAGCTAGCTATACGATACGCAAACCAACATGTTCGTACGCTATGAAAGCTAACACCGTCCTTCGGCATGTTTAAACACCCCGAATTCCTCATGAGCACGTCACTTCCGGTATTTTTTACGGAAATTGCCGATCTTTTTTCGTTAATCTCGACCTGGCTTATTTTGAGCCCGGATTTTAAATGCTTATTAAAGTTATTTTGTTATATTTTTCAAAGAAAATTCTTATCACATTAGGTTTTTATGACTTTTTCCTACATATTAATAGTGTATTTGAATGTCATACTTGGTACCCTTTAAATGTGTAAACAATATAGACGGATATCCGTCTGCTAATTCGTGCAGTCTAATCTTGGTCTACATTGTTCACACTTACATATCAATTTGTTGTTGATTGTTTGGTGTTTTAATGCCGCTTTCAAAATAAAATCTGTTTTTCCTAGGTAAGTTACAAGTACTACTGGTCCATATATCGTCACACCAGCCAGTAAGTCGTAATTTTTCTGCGTTTTCTATGTAAGTTACCAGTACTACTGGTCCATGTATCCTGACACCAGCCAGTCAGTCGTAATACTAGCCCGCAACCCTGAGCGCCAAGGAGGGAAGCCATTACTATTATTGTTAAGGTCTTGATATGACCCGGTCGGGGATCGAATCCGCGGGCCTCCCGCACCCGAGGCGGTATGGTATCAACATGTAGCAAAGACTACCTGATACATCTGTAAGACGTCTAAAGAGAAAGTTGTGATGGTGTCATTTGCATGAATTCGGGATCATAAGGCGGGTTATGATTTAGGCACCAACGACAGCATAAATTTACGCACACTGAACGTGATTAACCCTGGAAACACCGTCACTTGTATTTCAATTACCGTTTCGAACTGGCACATAACACGCATTTAATTACCTCCCTTTATGCTGTACATGCACTGGATAGTTGTCACCAAAACCGATCTCATAACTCATATTATAGTTGTTGTCACCTAGCATATAATCGATCTGGCTCATTGCCCATTTTTTGTAAACGCTGGAGTATATACCGTCTCTCGCCGCAATTAGTGCCAAGAAAGCCGTGTTAGCTGTTTGAAAATATAAAAAAAATATGCAAAATGGAATATCGGGTTTCAAACCGAAGGTACTCTGCAAGATTCATATTGTCTTAGGGAAACACGATAGTTGCTAACAACGCACTCGAATAGTAAACTTGGTAAAACTGTAACGCGGTAATTATCAGTGTTACATCCTGTCTCCTACCAATGACATAGCATCGAACGAAAATTGTATAGTTTCTCGCCAAAACGAGGCAGTTATGTTTTATGTTTGTATTTTTAAGAATTCTTTCTGAAAGCTCTAATAAACAGTTTTAAATAGTTATCATTTCAATCATTCTTTAGACAAACAGAAACTCTGAACTCTTACCGACAGATCAGTGGTAGCGCCGATACCTTGTAAATCCAATACAGTGTGGTAATTTGGCAAGTAAGTGACAGAGTAATTGACAGAGGGACGGATGAACTAACGGAAGATTCACATATGTCTCAGGCTGTATAAAAATACAAAAACTTGGAAAATTCCACGTTATAAGCCTTTTCAACATTAAGCGCATACTTCGGAACACCAATTGGAGTAAAATAACAAGGATTACCTGTGTACCTGAGGGTACCCCAATCCATTTTAAAGGAGAGTCCACAGGGTGTTTGTGGGACGTTACCCGCGGGCAACCAATCATTGATGAAGTTCACGACTTGCAACTTGTATGTGGTATTACGTGTAATTTCATACAACAACAACTGGAAACAAAGACGCCGAAAACCATTTTCAACGTTCATTAAATATACAACCGACAACTTTTGAAAACATTGTGGGCATTTTTTCGTTTCACATTGTGCCACAAGTAGAACTTATATTTGCGTTTGTAGGTCTAACGATTTTCAATAGTTCTGACCAAAATAAAACGAAGTCGCCTGGCTGCTGTCCATTTGCTGTATACGGGAAAGGGTTAAGTTTCATGTATGTTATTCCCTTAACAATTAGTGTATAGAAAGACACATATATAAGCGCCAGCAAAAGCAACAAGACTTAATTGTAAACAAATACCTTTGCATATATATTTTATTTAGATTATATATTTGTACTATATTGTATGTAGACAGCCTCGATACTGTATTGATAGAGTGTCCGCCTTGGATGCAGGGGATTGCGGGGATAGCATTGCGACTGACTCGCTGGGGTCAGGATAAATGGATCTGTAGTTATTGTAACTTACCCGAGAAACTGAAAAGTATTTTGAAAACTGTGTACAAACACCATGCAATCAAACCATAGTATGATTGACCCGACATGATTTTGTTATGCTCGTTCTTAAATAAATACATGTACATTAGGACAATAATAAAATACGGCGCATGCGCGATCAAGACGATTAAACGGCGCAAGTCCATTGCACCAGTGACAGTTTTTTCACAACCAATATATGCACTGGTGCTGAGGCACCCGTGCAATCAATTGTACAACTAACTTAAATAGTGTGTCCTCCTTATACTATTAGACGCTCCATTTTTAAAACTTACGTCACTTCCTATTGATTGGTCCCCCCATGTAAAACTCCACGGCACACCAGACTTGTGAAAATGAATAGCGTCCGTGAGATAGGCGTTCTTGTGTGTCAATTTGTACAACCAGCCAGCTGCCAGGGTGAGCTCGTCCCGGTCATCGGTTGACCTGAATAAAGTGTTGAATGATTACCGTGATCAGAGCTCTAGATAACGGGCATTTTTCATGTTCTAAAATTCTTATTTGACACTCAAACCCTATGTTGATGGTACTCAAATTGTTTAGTCGGATTCAATTGTGAAGCAATTAACCCGAAACGTTTTTAACGGATGTTGACCGAACAGTAGCCCAAAAAAGTGTGCGCACAGCAAAATAGTTCCCAAATTCATATTGAATACTTAAAATAGGCAAATGACAAGTGTGAATGACTTCGATATTACGCAGTTACTGTTGAAAACATGCCTCTTAAAACATAAATATTGATGGTTTTGATTCAATAGATAAAAAAAAATTTAAGATTTTGATGCATGTACCCCAATCAATTTCAATATTATACATTTCTATAACTAAAAAAAAAATATTTTATTTCTTTTAATTTTGCATGCAGTAAGTGTGTAAAGCAAACAAATTTAACAGAATATTGACCCTTATCATTTTGTGTAACCCTTCACATAACACTATTAACAATGTTTTCTTTGTACTTTCAACATCTTTGAATTTATTTAATCCTTGGGGTTTTCATGTGTACCCGACTTTCAGTACTCACGAGTACTTTGATTATTCAGGGGGATTCACGTTCTTAAAAATATACCCCACAGCACAAGGATGTAACTCTACATGTAGTTTGAAACTCCATGCTTTGCTTATATAACCACTTTTACAATTATTTAATTCATTATAGCCTATTTAGTGTTTGGTCCAAATAACGAAGATCAGTCCCTTTAATATATTAATAAATTATGGTGGTTTTTTTTTACCCTTTCCCACCTGCAGACGCATTTTGACGCAAAAGAAGCAGACGACTTTTGAAAAATGTGTGGCCAAAGGTGAAATTGCTTATGATGAACACTTTCACCTTTGGCCACAATGTTTTCAACTTTATTCAACAATTAAGCTATCTTTTATGGAGATTGTTCAGGTTTTTGTCACTATTTCTTCAAAGTCGTCTGCTGCAGATTTGTGACATATGGGAAAGGGTTAAGAAATAAGCTTACCGGTACATGATCTTGGTGTGACCTTTAAGACAGTCCGAATACAAACCTCTGTGACCTTTGCCAAACTGGTAGAGACTCTCAGCGGCCGTCAATAGTTTTCTACCAAACGTATTGTCTGGTAAGTTAGATAACGGAACATGTTTACATTTACTACTCGATAAAATGTACCTGTCAGGCTATGACAATTGTTCAGACGGCCATATGTTTTATAAACTTAATTCATCTCACCATCTTCAACGTATTTAAACTGTATTCATCTCATCATCTTCAACGTATTTAAACTTAATTCATCTCACCATCTTCAACGTATTTAAACTTTATTCATCTCACCATTTTCAATGCATTTTAACTTTATTTATTTATCTCACCAACGTATGTTGACTCTATTCTTCTCACTAACGTATATAAACTTCATTCTCACCATGCGTATTTCATTAAACATATCTCATTTGAAGAACATTACACAATGCCTCAAAATAATGCGCATATTTGCACAGAGGTCGGACCAGGTCAGTGTTGCCAAGTAATACAAATTTACCCTTTCTCATTTGTAGTCGCTTTCTGACGTCTCTGCAACAGACGAAAAATTGAGACAAGAATGTAAGTAATTTCTCTTTTTACTACAGTATTTTCAACTATTTAAATTAGTAATTCGTTAGGGCATTGAGTGAAACATATGTTCATGGAATGCACTAGTATTTGATACAAAGTGCAACCTCTCGAGAGCAACATCTGATCGAGGCAAAGAAATGCAGTCATTCTAGAGGGATGATTTTCTTTAGAGGTTAGAATTTCCTCTTGACAGAATTGCAGTTGGTTGCGTCTGAATGCAGGTGTGTGTGTGTGTGTGTGTGTGTGTGTGTGCGTGTGTGTACGAACAACGTATATATTGGATGTATGGGGCACTGTAAAAAGGGTACAAGGAACCTGAATATGATATAGTCGAAGCTCCAGGAAGTACGAACGAATGCATGTACAGCATGACCCCCAATCTCATTAAAACCACATCTTAACTTCGCTGTTGTAGCTACGTTCGTATATATCTGATGACTGTCTATAACAGGTCGTCTCAGATTGATCTTTTCGTATGGTCAATTCGAAACGACCATTTATGCGGTGTCGTCAGATCAAATATACGAACAGCTAAGTAGTTTGGTCTGATTCAAACGATAATGAATGACATCACTTGCTATCGAAGTTACACATACATATTGCTAGGCGTGTTGTCTGTATGAAACATTACAAGTTACTGTTTGCTATCCGTACTGTATGCGTAAACAACTTGCCGGGACTTGATTGATTGTTTGGGGTTTCAACCCTTTTTCAGTCATATAACGGCAGCGAGTTCACACCCTCATGTGCTTTTTGGCTTCCCCCACAAGTTCTCCACATAACAGTATTTCCAAAGCAACTAGCTGCTTTTTCAAATAGATTGTTAGCTCATTTGTAGGAAGACTAATGACGCGTGTCGTATTGACTTTTGTCAGACATCCGAAAGTAGTCGGCCGATCCGAGGTTTAAACTGATAATAGACTGAGCTACCGGGATTCCGCTAACTACCTGTGACGGGAGCAATTTTTTTTTATGAGAACCCTTCCAAACATATTATTGTTTCTGAGTAACGTAGCGAGTTGGCATGCTTAGTTGAAGAGAGTCAAATGCAATCTCCTTCGCAGAGTTGTCGTTCCTTACACTCACCATACATGGTGAGTGTAAGGAACGACAACTCTGCGAAGGAGATTGAGTCAAATGGTGTATGCTATACAGAATGAAGATAATCCTTACTATGACATGCATTGCCGTTGCCGAACAAAATTGCACCCGCGGCTAGAGCAGCTGAGACGCTGGCAGCTACGTCACTTCCGGGACAGGTTTGGTTAACTTTGTAGGCTGGTCTATGGGTGTTAGCATATTCCGGTCGTCCCCAATAACTTTCGTACTTCACATCGCCTACCTATATCGAACATGAAAACAGCGACACTTAGCTCTTTCACTGCCGAATTTCGCGAAGTCGACTCTTCCAAATTGGCAATTTGACCATTCCATTTTCGTCCAACAGGAAATTTTATACACATTTTAAAATGACTGCTGCAGATTTGTTGTATGTGGCAAAGGGTTAATTAAACATCATCTAAGCCTTTACATATAAAAGTCTTTGATAGTACTTGTGGGGTTTAGTTAGTTACTCTATCAAATCGTTAAGAGAAATGTATCTTGGCAAAATGGAGGTTTATACACAGTACAGCTCAAGAGCTCTAAGTTGAACCACTGGAAACCTTCATTATTACAAGACGTATGTATATATGAGCCGTCCCGCGAGAAAACCAACACTGTGGACAAGTATCGACCCGGGTCAGCCTAAGCATGCCGCGCAGGCTAACCCGGACAGACACTGTTCGCCTCCTGTGGTTTTTCTGTTTCAGGAATCATAACTCTATACCTCTATCCCCCTGCGCAGGCTGATCTGGTCGATACATTACAAAGATGCCATAATGTTGGTTTTGCCGCGAGCGGCTCATATATTCATGAATTATTTCTTAAATGACAATATTCAGTCATATAAAAACAGTGTTTGTTCTCGAATCTATCCACAATCTGATTTCATATTGAACATATGGGTTTGTTCAGACTCGTAAAGGAAACTGCTTCGGCTAAGTGGATTGCGTGCGGAACTTGATACGATACTTCCGGTTGGTCTCGTGATTTTCAGGGTCTCTACAATTTCATGATACACTGGGCATCCAGTTTTCGATCCACTCTCAAAGATGAGTGATCTTGGTCATGGCCAATGCCCAAGCCCAGTACTGGCTAGACACACAAGGAGAATGAAACATTGTACTGTCACATGCTTAGTACTGGCTAGACACACACAGAGCATGAAACATTGTATTGTCACATGCTTAGTACTGGCTAGACACACAAGGAGCATGAAACATTGTACTGTCACATGCTTAGTACTGGCTAGACACACACAGAGCATGAAACATTGTATTGTCACATGCTTAGTTCTGGCTAGACACACAAGGAACATGGAACAATGTACTGTCACATGCTTAGTACTGGCTAGACACACAAGGAGCATGAAACATTGTACTGGCATATGCTTAGTACTGGCTAGACACTCGGGGAGCCTGAAACAGTGTACTGTCACATGCTTAGTACTGGTTAGACACTCATGGAGCCTGAAACAGTGTACTGTCATATGCTTAGTACTGGTAGACACCATGGAGCCTGAAACAGTGTACTGTCTCATGCTTAGTACTGTCTAGACATTCATGGAGCCGGAAACAGTGTACTGTCACATGCTTAGTACTGGTTAGACACTCATGGAGCCTGTAACAGTGTACTGTCATATGCTTAGTACTGGTAGACACCATGGAGCCTGAAACAGTGTACTGTCACATGCTTAGTACTGGTTAGACACTCATGGAGCCTGTAACAGTGTACTGTCATATGCTTAGTACTGGTAGACACCATGGAGCCTGAAACAGTGTACTCTCACATGCTTAGTACTGGCTAGACACACAAGGAGCATGAAACAGTGATTTAGATAACTGAATACTCCTGAAAACGGTGTTAACCAACAGTCATTCAAAACAGATTAATACAAAATATTTTTGATGCATTTGCAGTACGGCTTTTGCCGTCAGAATTCTTACTTAGTTCTTATTTATTTATTTTACTTTGATTGCGAAACCAGCTTTCAGCTTATATTCACCACGCTTGATGTCTCCCTAATGGAGACCTAACCAGAACTCGTCCAGTTTATGTGGAAAAATCAAGAAGACAGAACCCCTTCTACACGGGATTCGAACACAGGATCTTTGGAATGAGAGGCTGAACGTACTTGAACGTATAGTGTGTGTTTCGAGGGAATCCAAGTTTTGAGGAAGTATTCTAACGGCCATCTGATCATGTCACACATCATATCCTGCAGTCCCGCCGCCACATAACCGTCTTTAAAGTTGAGATACCCCCATTCTAACAAGGTCAACGTTTCAGCCATTGGTAGAGAGTATTTCACGTGATCTCCACCTGCATTGTAAATGGGAAAATCATTGTGATACCATTTCGATTCCTAAAAAGGCGTTCTAGATCATTCGAAAATAGCTTTAGTTTACAAATACAATTTCATTAAAATCCGACCTTAACTTTGCTGCAAAAGTAAGCGCTCGTGTAAATTTGATGACTGTCTGTTTCAGGTTGACTCATATTGACCTGTGCTTGAGCCAATCAATTTGTCGCCTTCAAAATCGTTAGGTATCAAAAGGGGGAAAACCCATATACATAAACGAGATAAAGGGCTGTTACCCGGCAGACCTACCCAGAAAGCTTAATTTGTCACATTTTAGGACTACAACAATTACTGGTCCTGGAAAACTAACCTCAGTCTAAATATTGCAACATTTGCGGAAAAAGAGTTTCCTTTGCATTAATGCAAAATTTTAGTTAAATGGAAAACTGTTTTTCAGAAATGTCTGTGACTAATAAGTTGACAGTGTAGAACCTGATCAAGTTGCGCAAATGCCATAATGTTGGTTTCCGAAGACCACCACCCCCATTGTATATGTACATACTCGTACATTAATGCTCCTAAAATAAAAACAAAGTTTTGTTTCGTTTAGTAGTAATTGAAATAATAAACACATTGGCTAAAAGCTGTGACTGTGAATCGTAGATAGTTCTTTTAAGGAAGGTAAAATGCCTTTTATTTCACTCCGATTTCAAACAAAATCACTTATATCACGGCGTTTCCTGGGTAAATTACCAGTACTACTTGTCCATTTATCCTGACACTAAACAGTCAGTCGTAATGCAAACCCACAATCCTGAGAACCGCTATTAATTAACCCTTTCCCTCATATAGACGCTTTTTGACGCCTCTGCAGCAGACGGCTATTTGAAAACATAGTGACAAAAGAAGAAATTGCACAAAACGTGCAATTTCTCCTTTTGACACAATGTTTTCCACTTTTAGTCATAGGTTATCCATTCAATTATGGAGATTTTCTATTTTTTGACAAAATATGTTCAAAGTCGTCTGCTACATAATTGTCGTATGGGGGAAAGGATTTAAGTATTTTATATGATCCGTCAGGTGAATCGAACCCGCGACCCCCGTACAACTACACAACAGAGGCGGTAAGGCACGTACTATCATACCAGCCGCCGCTGAGATCGTGTCCATTATCGCTGTCGTTGACGTGGGAGTTGGACCTCCAGGGTATGGGGTTATTGGCCGGTAGACGTCCAGACCTTTGGGCATCGTAGAATAAGATGGATAGTCGCAACGCTTCTTTGTAGTCGTACTTGGTTTGGGTCCCTGGTGTACATAAAGGATTATATTTCTAGCAGCATTAATGAAAACTGTGATCATTTCCGTATTATTTGACTCGGATTGATTGGTTTTCAACGATATGTCATGCAGTTATATTATGGCTGTCAGTATACCAAACGTATTTTCCACGGCTTTCTCATACCAGTATTCCACACAACGTTCTCACCAGGCAACCGGCTACCTTTACACATAGACTATTAAGCCCATTGATGGAAGACGTATGACGATAGACATAATGACTTTTGTAAATCGGCGGAAAGAATGAATGGCCGAGTCGGGGTTCGAACCAACGATAATCGTTACCGACTGAGCTATCGCGGTTCGACCCGTGTTATTTGACGCGACAGGACATTGATGTGTCCATATCCGTTTTTGGTCAGACAAGCATTTTCTGCAATTTTCCCAGCGAGTATAACCAATTGACTAAGTAAAAATACACGAGATACAGAGATCCTTATCAAGCCAAACCCTAGTCCTTTCAAATAACCAAGACAATAGTCCTGTCAAATAAACAAGACAATAGTCCTGTCAAATAACCAAGTCAATAGTCCTGTCAAATAACCAAGACAATAGTCCTGTCAAATAACCAAGTCAATAGTCCTGTCAAATAACCAAGACAATAGTACTGGCAAAGTAACCGATTTGTTATATACTTTAATTCAGTTATTTGAAATATGGCCGGTATACGTGATACTTCGATATAATAACGCCTTACGATTTTTTTCAGGTACAAACAAAGATAACTGTGCTAATAATAATCGTGACAAACTACGAATGATGTGCTAGATTGACATATAACAAGGGGTGGGGAGAAAAAAGATAATAATTAGGATGGACTAATATGAGAAAGATGAATGAGCGCTCTGTTAAACATATTGAATTATTTTATTATAATATAGAACCTTTTCGTAGTAAAAATGCACATTACAATGCACACTTTTAAATTGTCTTTTGATAGTGCCCGACTCTTTCGTCCAATGAAATGTAGGTTCTGCTTTAATTAAGTCAACACAATGGCAGTATACTTACCGTTAAATGGTAGACTCGCTACTGGCTGCACTACGGTATTATTATAACCTGTAAACAGATGTAAATGAATTGATTAAAACGAGTAATGAAACTAACTCAAAACATAAACAGTTTCAAAAACCGTGCAATAAATACATTCTCAGTAATCAATTAAAAATGCAGACGTGTAATATTTCGTGGGCATCTTATTTCCTCAAAGATATTAACCCTTTCCCACAACTCAAACGGTATCACGGTCCAGCAGTATACAACTAAATCCGGTCCGTGTAAAATGGTATGCCGAATGAGGTGTTCATTACAGGTATAGCTTTCTATGGCTAAGTTCACGACGAACCCGAGTTCCGACTAGAGTTACACGAGTTTGAACCCTAGTGACGTCATATAAACTTCTGACCCCGATTATTTGCAACCCTGCTTCAAGCGAGAGTTAGAAGAGTTCCAAAATGGCGGAGGGTGGCAAATCTTGAAGTAGGTGTGTAAATAACCCTATAATACGAACCTCTGAGTTCATTAATCAGTGATGTTTTTATTTGTAAGGCAGATAAATAAGGATTTGTTTAATTGGGCCTTGCAAATAATTGCAAATAATTGCGATCCGTAATTAAGACAACAAGTAAACGAGATTTCTGGTGTCGATAATGAAATAAGTGGATACAGCACGCAGGCTTCCATTTTGAATTTTGACTCCAGACTGGGGATGTGCGTTCACGAGAACCAAGTTTCTGCGCATGCGTCCGCGACTTATATATAAATAGCTTTTCGGAAATGTCAGGGGAGGACGAGTTATTATTAGAATTTTTTTTGTTTAAATGTCTTGAACATATTACAATTGTGTTTGTTTAAAAACACTTAGTTATGACACATCTAAAATGAAATAAATAAACCGATGTTTAAAAGTATTTGCAGTTTCTTTATTTTGACTCGCATTTATGTTCTGTTGTCTTATTTACGAAGACAAAAGAGTGCCTGTTAGACTTGCTGCAGACTATTATGTGTCAATATAGAGATAATCAAAGCACTGAAAGTGCTGTGGGACGGTACCCATTGTATGAGGGGGGAAAAGATGGTCAACTGTTCCATTTTTTGGAAAGTTACAACACAAGTCACATATTAAATAAATTTAAACAAATGTAAACAAAAAAGCAGAAATGCATACAGTTCAAACATTTATTTAAGACAGGGTTAACCTTATTTCCAGAAATCTATAATTAAACTCTTGAACTGTAGACAGTAGATACAGTTAGATAAACAAACACATTTGTGATAGGTAATTTATCACATGGATAAACTCTACAGCAGATGATTTGAAAATGTTTAACTAAAGATACTGGTAAATCTGTATTGATGAAACTAAAAGTGAAAAAAACATTGAGAAACCTGTCAAAATTTCTCATACCATCCATCTGTTGAAGATTAGACAACATGTGTCTGTAGTGTAGAAAGGGTAAAATAGTACCTGTAGCAAAGCTATTTATTATCTATAGTATCTAAAGAATCAACTTTATATTAACACTCTTAGTAAAGAGTCACGCAAGGAACATTTGAGAGAAATGTGGTGACTAGAGTGTTTACAAAATAGTTCTCAATATTGGCCTAATGACCTAGTTTTTAGCCAGACCATATTCGAAGTTAGCCTAAATATCATCAAGATAAACATTCTGGTAAAGTTTCATCATGCTAGAGTTAAAAACATGGCTTCCAGATCATTAACAAGATTTTTCTTAAATTTGATCAAGGGACCTAATTTTTGACTCAAAATGACCAATGTCTAAATTTGCCTGTATATCATCAAGAAAAACTGTCTGACAAAGTTTCAAGCCGCTAAAGTCAAAATTGTGGTCTCTTAAGTGTTAAATCAAGATTGTCCTACAACTTGGCATAGTGACCTAATTTTTTAACAAACATTACCCATATTCAAAATAAATATAATAAAAACAATCATTCTGACAAAGTTTCAGCATGCTCAAGCTAAAAGTGCCGCTTCCAGAGTCTTAACCCTTTCCCTCATATGACAATTCTGCAGCAGACGACTTTGAACATATTTTGTCAAATGATACAAAACCTCTATAATTGAATGGATAACCTATGACTAAAAGTGGAAAACATTGTGGCAAAAGGAGAAATTGCTCGTTTTGAGCAATTTCTTCTTTTGTCTCTATGTTTTCAAAAAGCCATCTGCTGCAGAACGCCTCTAGAATATGAGAGAAGGGGTTAACAAGATTTTCCTCCAACTTGGCTTAGTTCCCTAATTTTTTATCCCAAATAACCAATATTTGAAATTGGCCTATCATCAAGACAAACTTTCTGACAAAGTTTCAAAATGCTCAATACAAAAATGCAGTGTCTATAGTGTTTGGCTAAGTGACCTAGTTCTTTACTGGATCTGACACATATTCGAACTTAGGCTAGATATCATACAAGCAAATATTCTGAGAAAGTTTCAACATGCTCAAGTAAAACATGCGGCTTCCAGAGTGTTAACTAGATTTTCCTATAATTTGAGCAGTCCTGCGAGCAAACCAACATTGTGGACTCTGCGTAAAGTACCGGATCAGCCTAAGCATGCTACACAGGCTTACAAGGATAGACAAATTTCACCTGTGGATTTTCTGTCAAATTGACCTGTAACTTAACCAACAATGTCCAATTCTCTAATACAACCAAAATACATCAAAATTGATACTTTTTACCCCCAAAACATAGGCTACACTCAGCCTATTTAGTATACAATGAGAAGAAGAGTATTAGATGAACAAAATAGTTTGATTGATTAATTGGGGTTTAACACCATTTTCATCAATCTTTCAGTCATATCACGGCAGCCAGTTCAACTACTCATATGTTTCTTGGCTTTCTCATACCAGTACTTCACACAACATACTTTCCAAGCAACTGGCTGCTTTTCCACATAGTCTGAAAGCCCATTGGTGGTAGTCATGTCAAATGTTGTAAGGAATGTAGGCCAAGCTGGTGTTCGAACTCACAACCCCTGGATTAACAGCCTGTGTCTCTACTGACTGAGCTACGGTAAACTGAGTAATAAAATAGGAAACATGCTGTACCAAAGTGAGCTTGCAAAGATATTTTCAAAGTTGTCTGCTGTAGATTGGTTAAATTTGGGTAAAGTTTTTAAAAAGAGCCTGTGATATTGTTTCCGTTTAAATATTTCTTCCAATCCTTGAAGTTTGCAAAAAAATCAACAGGTCAAAATGTACAGTTGTGTTAAAAAAATCATACTTTTCTTCCCATTACTATGTTCAACAATTGAAAAATTGGGGACATATTTTGTACATGTAAATTCTGTTGCATGATGAGTACATATCAACTTGAATATACATAGAAAAAAATAGTAAACTGACCTTTGAATGTATATAGGTTGTAGACAATAATTATGCAATAGAAAATCTTTAAACTTTATGTCAGAATAAATCTCATAATGTGCTTTTTCCTTTTGTGATCAATAATTTGATTGTGAAATTAATTCTTCTTATGAACATGTACCAGTACTCTCTGGAATCTAGACAGAGAAAGCTTTGATCAGATTTAAAAAAAAAAGTATCGCTCCACGGCCATTAGGCAAAAATTAAATCTTCAAACAGCCCCGCCCCCTGATGGCCATGTTTTTGACCAATCAACATTGTTGAAGGAATCTGACAGAGGACCATCCTAGGGACATTTCTACAAAATTATTTGAAAATCAGCCAGAAACTTTCGGAGGAAAAGATTTTTGAAGTTTTCACTATAGCCATATACGGCAAAATAGCGCCACCCTCTGACTGCCATGTTTTTCGACTAATCAACATGGCTTGAAGGATCTGATAGAGGGTCTCCCTAGGAACCTTTCTACAAAATAATTTGAAAATTTGTCTGAAACTTTCGGAGGAGAAGATTTTTTAAGTTTTCACTAAAGCCATATAAGGCAAAATAGCCCCGCCCCCTGGCAGCCATAGTTTTCGACCAATCAACATGGCTTGAAGAAATCTGATAGAGGGTCACCCTAGGAACATTTCTCCAAAATAATTTGAAAATTTGCCAAACACTTTTTGAGGTAAAGATATTTCAAGTTTTCACTATAGCCATATAATGCAAATAGCCCCGCCCCCCCTGGCGACCATGTTTTTCAACCAATCAACTTGGCTTGAAGGAATCTGATAGAGGGTCACCCAAGGAACATTTCTACAAAATTATTTGGAAATCGGCCTGACACTTTCGGAGGAGAAGCTTTTTTAAGTTTTCCCTACTTTTTTAATTTGATTGCCATGGAAACCAGAATTTTGCATGGATCCAAAAAATTTGAATGAATTTAGAAGAGGACATTAAGAGGATGCTTCCTAGGAAGTTTCATCTTAATTGGCCAAGTGGTTAAGTAGGAGAAGTCGTTTGAAGCAAAATGTTAACGCATGCACGACGGACAATTCGCCATGACATAAGCTCGACTAGCTTTCAGCCAGAGGAGCTAATTATAATATTTCAATCACCCTTTCCCTCAAATAGACACTTTCTGACGCCTCTGCAGCAGACGGCTTTTTGAAAACATGGAGGCAGAGGAAGAAATTGCTCCATACGAGCAATTTCTTCTTTTGTCACAATGCTTTTTACTCATGCCTCTTACTGTTGACAAATGCTAGTAAACTTAGTTTTACTTTTAAATTTTACATCTTGGGTCATTTAACAAACCTTTTACAACTTGGGTCATTTAACAAAACAAATGATCTGCCTGATCAAAATGATCAACAGGTTCACCCTGTGTGACACAATATGTAGTTCAAAATGATCTACTTAATGTTAGTTATCATGTACAAGTGTCTTCCTGGAAGGCTGTGTTATAGCTCAAAATGATTTACTTGAATGTCTTGTTCATAGTAATTAGTTAATTACACAGTTATCTTCCTGTATTATAGTAAACAAAAACAGATCACATTGGGCATCCTTGATTCGTATTTGTGTCGTTTATATCTCCTAGATACTTGTCCTTCCATTCCGTTATTGTTTTCCGAGTTACCTTTACAGAATAAACACTTTCATTCAGAATACTTTTCACAACGACTCGCTGCTGTTACCAGCTTTGAAGAATGTCATTAACGTCGTTTTGTTTTTGTTTTCTACCCGTTTTGTTGCGTCCAGGACTTGCCATGTTCACCCTACCCTGTGTGACACAATATGTAGTTCAAAATGATCTACTTAATGTTAGTTATCATGTACAAGTGTCTTCCTGGAAGGCTGTGTTATAGCTCAAAATGATTTACTTGAATGTCTTCCGTCAACATTTCCATGATCTGAAACGAAACAAAAATACATACAGTTACTGATTGCACAATAAAAATAAAATCAAGATAAAAATAAAATCAAGATGTGTATACATGTCTGCACAAAATCATTCTTTATCAATATATATGTATGCTATGATTTGAATAATAAAATAGTCTGTTTATAATAGATACTTTGCAATTATTGATCTGCATTAAGTTATTTGGGGTTATAATGCATATGTATCCAGTGAAGACTCAGAGGAGCCTATGTATCATGTTATGCAGTCTTAACTGACCATTTACATGTAATTTAGACCTAGAAACGGCGTAGCATCACTACTTTTATGTCAATATAACTTTATAAATGACGTCAAGGCAAAGTGTCATGGATTCACTAGACAATTTATAACATAACGTACACAAATATACATATGTTTTTGTGTGTTAATTGAATAATATTTTTGGCAAAGCATCATGCATATGCTCCATCTAAGTAAAGACAAAATCTGGAAAATTCATTTATCAATATACATTGTATTTCTTCATTCTTTTCAATAACAAACTTGTATACATAATATCATCAATACAAATAATTGTACACACTTAAGTTTGAAAGCAGTTTTCACATCACTTAACCACTTTTGTCTCCTAAGTCCTCAAATGAGCCTAAATAGTGTATACATACAGTAACAATGATATACTTGTACAATATATGTACGAATTAAGTCTCCGTTCCTTCATTTATTATATTTTATTTTCCTTCATATGCCACCCTTTTAAATAATTAACAGATGTCAGATGATAACACGAACAAGCGAATGTCTACAGGAATTGGGCTATTTTCAGACATACGTGTACACGAAATACATGTGAGCTTATTTTCATATTCGGTTACGATACAGCACAGGGCGAAAAAAAAAATCCACTCCAAATTACAGTTTAATTGACAGACCTACCTCGAACATTTTACGGATTGATGACTAAATGAACATTTTAAGCTTCCACTCCTTTCTTTCCTATCAGTCTTCCTCAATATAAAACTTCATGTGTCTTTTCTCCATAATAACAATCTATCGTCAGGGCAGCTTGTCAGATTTCTACTTTCATTTTGAACGGAAGTTGCAAGTTCTCCTTCGCAGAGTTGTCGTTCCTTACCATCTCTTTCAGTAAAATGAATCGAGTGGCTAGATAATTAGTTGGGAGATAGTTTTTCATCGAAGCGTTTGGCATTATTGTTAATACTACAGATAGTTTTTCATGGTTTTTCATGGAAGCATTTGGCATTATTCTTAATTCTACTAAACATCCCAAAATCACTTCTGATCTACAAGAAAATCAAAATATCACGTGATATCACCAAAATTGCCGTATTACGATTTTATATTAAACGAAATTTTAAGAAACATAATAACGTATGAATTGTAATAGTGTCAATATTATTTCGTTTCTAAAAATTAAATTCTTTCTGATTGAAACATGTAAACAATTGGTATATATTCATACATTGTTTATGAATATATTAATTCAAACTTCAACGCAAAATTGTAAACGTAATACTTCAACCACTAATGCTGCCTTTTTACAGTCCTTTTTCAAAATTCAGATATCTTGATTCAACAATGTTTTCGAAAAGCAGTTATATTGCCTGATAATTGGCACTACTTTTTTGTTGTGGGTATAAAAAAAGCCCTCTCGGTTTTGGTACCCAGCTTTACTCTGTCATACTGTTTATAATCAGGGAGCCAATTGTTGTACGATTTCTCAAAATGCACATGGCTATAGACTGTACCCTTAGGGGTACCGTCCAAAAATCACGCCGAATTCTCCTTTTAATAGAAATTTTAACTCACTGAATTTTATTTTCATGTTCAAAGATATGGCTTGATTTGTTGGTCTCATTGTATTCAAAATTCTACTGCTGTATAAGCGTCAAAATGCGTCTACATTCAGAGCTCTAAACAAGGCGACTTTTTTTAAGTTCTAAAATAATTATTTTACATTCAAATCCTATGTTGTGAGTACTCAAAAGAATCGTCTCAGTGAGACGATTCTTTTAAGTACCAACAACACAGGATTTTGTTGCGTAATAAGAGAAATATTGTGGGGAACATACCTGTTCACTCCCTCTTATCTAGTCCTCTGTAATATTGAAAAGGGATATATATAAATACATGTAAGTATAGGGGAGCTCCAGTTAAGGGGAGCGTTTTTTCTTCTTCAAAACTCCTTTTTGAGACAATTATTTTGAGTTTTGAGTACCCATAACCATGGAATTAATTGAGTAAAAGGCCTCTGTAATTGAATGGATAACCTATGACTAAAAGTGGAAAACATTGTGGCCAAAGGAGAAATTGCTCGTTTTGAGCAATTTCTACTTTTGTCACTATGTTTTCAAAAAGCCGTCTGCTGCAGAGGCGTCAAAAAGCGTCTATATGAGGTAAAGGGTTAATAACTACCGCTCACCTTCAATGTAATAGCTTCCAGAGAAGTGCGAACTAGCCATCATATAGCCTTGTAGTTCTACGATAAGATCTTCGCCTGCGCTTAGTTCTCCGTCAAACGAATTATTTTGTATTACATATTCCTGGGCATTGTTTATTCGCTGCTCCACACTCCCTTTCCAAATCTGAAAACCGAGGGTTACTGAACAAGGAGAATCCAAATGAAACATTTCTTATATACACGCAACTTAATTATCACATATTTGAAAAATCACATAATTGAAGTATCACATATTCGAGTTATCACATAATTGAAATATTACATATTCGAGTAATCACATAATTGAATTATTACATATTCGAGTTATCACATATTCGAGTTATTACATATTTGAGTTATTACATATTCGAGTTATTTACATATTTGAATTATCACGTATTCGAATTATCACGTAATTGAATTATCACATATTCGAGTTAACGGGGTCGTCTGCAATAAACTGACCTTGTAATATAATTCATCATGCGGCAATTTAATATACACGGACATAGTCTAGTTGCGTACCGTGTTTCTACGTGTATGTGTTCTTTGCTCAAATGTGTTATATCTAATAAAAAAGTCGTCATTATCATTATTATTTTAATCATTATCATTATTTTTATTAATATATTAATATTTTTACAATTATCATTATTATTTTAATCATTATTATTAATATCAATATTTTTATAATTATCATTATTATTTTATGATAAATGATGAGATACTGTGTTCTATCTGTGAAAAAAAATCGATATCACTCACTGATATCACCCACACTGTGAGTGATTAAGGTATGCCGAACTACTTTTTCACTGATAAACTTATCTTGACAAATGTATAATTCCGTATTCCGTAAATTTAACAAATCTGACTTATTGTCATTGTATCACTTCGAGATGAGATATATTCCATATCCACTCAAAACAAACAAATATCCTCTATGTATTACATTATTATTTGCCTTTATCATATTATCAAATTTATAGTTTGGACAATGGTTTGGATATTTGTTTGTTCGTTTTTTTTGGTTTTACGCTGGTTTTAATAGCTACGGTCATATGCTGATATTAAGCCCACATCTTAAAAACTATTTATAATGTATGAAACAAATACCACCCCACCAGAGCTCCAGATAAGGGGGCGTTTTACATGTTCTAAAACTCCTTGTTCGACCCTCTAACCCTATGTTGTGGGTACTCAACAGAATCGTCTCAGTGAGACGATTCTTTTGAGTACCCACAACATAGCGTTTGCTTTAATGATAAAGGAGAAATTGTGGGAAAAATAGCTGAATACCCCCTCCTTATCTGGACCTCTGCCCACCTGCTGGAGCTCAAGAGTTGCATTGACTCCAATCGTTCATACCCATTAAGCCGACTCATATCGAGGGCTTGGCGTGAAACGGTTGTAACTCAAAACCTATTTTGAAAACCCTGGATTAGGGGCCATTTTGACCCTTTTGTAAACAATGCAAATTTAGGTCCCATTGCTCAGAACGAGCAATGTCACCTAAATTTCCTTTGTTTACCAAGAAAAATGATTTAACGCTTATAAAGACTTTATGGCGAGGTAATTAACCTTGGTAAAAAGATACCAATTTTAGTTACAACCGTTTCACGCCAAGCCCTCGATATGGTTCCAGCAGAGACCAGATTGTGGCTACAATTCTAATTGAGCGTCCCCAAGCCACAGGGGCATCGTTTAGGTAGATTTGGTATACAACTGTTACCTGAACGTCGTAGACAGGAGTATCGAACAGTATGTGTGCCTTCCATCCTCCGACCCGTTGGTTGGCTTGGACCGTGAACGAGGACTCAAACCCTCCTGGCCATCGTTGGAGTGTCACAAGAGGTGTCAACGCGTTGGCTGTCACTACCAGGGTCAACACTTGAAGTAACGTGTTAACCATGCTGTCTAAGTTGTAAAGGTTCTTTCAGAAATCTGAAAAAAAAATGTGCTTTCTGTAGGACTAAATAAGGGGGAGTAAACTGGTATTTCTCCCACAATATCTATCTTGTTACTCAACCAAACCCTATGTTGTGGGAATTCAAAACAATTGACTCACTGAAAATATGAAAAATGCTTCTTATCTGAAGATCTGATAATTGTCGTGGGTGTTTCATTTGGCTATAGTTGTTTGATTGTTTCATAATGTTTTACGCCGTTTCCATATGTTTATCAGTTATATCACGCCATTTCCTGGGTAAATTACCAGTAAATAAATATTGGTCAATTTATCTTGACTCTAGCTGGTATGTCGTAATGCTAACCCCGCAACCTTGAGCACCTCTGAGACTAAAGCCATTATTACCAATATTTTTTAGAAAGTCTTCGGTATGTAACGGCAGGAAATCGAATCCACGACCTCACATACAAGAAATGGGGCGCTTTACTACTACACCATCGATGCGGTCTGGCTGTATTGTAGATACTTGTTCTTTCCGCCAAATGTAATTGCGACGCCATTATCAAAACCGCCAAATGTAAACGACGCCATTTTAAATCCGCCAAATGTAAACGATGCCATAATAAAAACCGCCTCATGTAAACAACGCCATTATAAAAACAGCATATATATACATCACGCCGCTCTTTCAATTCTTTATTTATTATTATTATGAGTTTCGCATATGTGCGGATGGAAAAGACTCGGGTGAGACTGTACGGATGCACCGACTCTCCATAGTCTTCACATTGCGTAGATGCATTAAGACCCCAAATCGCTAAACGTGGCTTAAATAGATCATAAAACAGGCAATTACACACTCTGACGTGTAATTTGGAACCAAAGTATCGTCAAATATTGAATCGACTCATATATAAGAAAATGAGCCGTTTCGCGAGAAAACCAACATTGTGGACTCTGCGTAAAGTATCGACCCGAATCAGCCTAAGCATGCCGCGCAGGCTTACCCGGATAGACACTTTTCGCCTCCTGTGGATTTTCTGTTTCAGGAATCATTACTCTATACCTCTATCCACCTGAGACGGAATGTGTCGGCCCGGATCAGTCTGCGCGGACTGCACAGGCTGATCCGGGTCGATACAATTACGCAGAGGCCATAATGTTGACTTTCTCGCGGGTCAGCTCATACAGTTAACCCTTTCCCGTATATAGACGCTTTCTGACGCCTCTGCAGCAGACGGCTTTTTGAAAACATAGTGACAAAAGAAGAAATTGCTCAAACCGAGCAATTTCTCCTTTTGTCACAATGTTTTCCACTTTTAGTCATAGGTTATCCATTCAATTATAGAGATTTTCCATTATTTGACAAAATATGTTCAAAGTCTTCTGCTGCAGAATTGTCGTATGAGGGAAAGGGTTAACGCGTACTTACACGTTTAAGTTCCATATGTTCACCTGATAGCTGACATCCAAGACTATGAACTTCCATTTGAACTACTGCGTGTGTGTATATATATATATATGTGTGTGTGAGTTTCGACGCAGGAAAAGTGGCATTCGGTCATTTGTTTATTGCTCTGTGTAGGTCGGTGACGACTTGTACAGTCCGACCAGGGTCTGAATTGATCGCCATCAAGTCGTAAAAACTGTGCATGCCTAAATGACTAGTTAAAGAGATATGTGAACAAGATCTGTTAATGTTTAATTGATTAAGTCTATGTCAGACAAAATGTCTATTTCTCCACGTCGAGTCTCGAATAGTGTACCTAAGATATGACAGGGCAACACGCTTAACCCTTTCCCTCATACGACAATTCTGCAGCAGACGACTTTGAACATATTTTGTCAAAAAATAGAAAATCTCTATAATTGAACGGATAACCTATGACTAAAAGTGGAAAACATTGTGGCAAAAGGAGAAATTGCTCGTTTTGAGCAATTTCTTCTTTTGTTACTATGTTTTCAAAGAGCCGTCTGCTGCAGAGGCGTCCGAAAGAGAACAGGAGAAATTGCTCATAAGGAGTAATGTTTTTCATGTTGCCACGACGTTTTCAACTCTATTCAATAATTACACTTTTATTTAGAGAGAATTTCGACATTTTTAGCAAAATGTTTTTTTTTTTTAGTTTAGTTTAAACATATTTTATTGCCATATACAATTATTTAACATTATACATTATACATGTATATCATATACTATTATAGGCAAAAGGGTCTGGCCACAAGTTCTCACAACATTAGATACGGCCATTCCCTTTCAACTATATTTTACAATTATAAAGATGCCTTTGATATATTGAAGTTAACGTTATGACAGGTAAGTATGAGTGGTAACAAATATGACTGATGAAACACACACACACACACACACACACACACACACACACACACACACACATACATACACACATACACACATGCATATATGTATACAAGCAAGTATTCTCTGGCTGGTCACTGATGTTCGCGCTATCGGCCCTGAAGTGATAAATATTACAGAGATAGTGGAGAGAAACATATCACTTTTTCAAAGTTATTTATTAGAAACTTCGAATCGTCTTGATTCATGAATGAAAATTTGAACACTTTCGAATAGGTTTATGTTTTCGTCATCTGAATATTGTTCTGATCCGTATACGACCTTTTTTTACATTAAGTGGATGGAACATTCTTGTTTTTTGAAAGAGTTTAGTTCTTTGTTGTACAAATCGATCGCATTTAAAAAAGTAATGTTCTGCATCTTCTACTCCGTGTGTGCAGATGCATGTTGGGCAGTTTTCAATGTGGTTAATGTAAAGGTCATGTTTTAAATTACTACAAAATGTTTTTAAAGTCGCCTGCTACAGATGGTTACTTACTACTATCCATTACAGACGAATTATAAAATATCTAAGCCTATATATGAAATTTCTATAATTGAACGTATCTTTACAGCGCTTTCTCCGTCGGTCCATGGACGTAGATATGAGGGACAGGCAACTCCCCCTGTACAACTGTTATCTGGTTAAAATATCACATGGAGAAGTGAAATTGTCCAAATGTTCACATTTTGTAGCAAATAAAACGTTGAAGTCACATTTGGCAAATAAAATTAAGCATACATATTCTGAAAGCTTAAAATGTAAACTAAAGTTAGAGATACATTGAACAACTGGTACTTAATTGTATTTTGAATAATGACTGGTTTAAAAGACACACATATTGTGATTTCTGAACTTAAATAATTTTGTTCTATAAATTAATAGACTAACATTATTTATTAGGATAAAAACATTATCAAAACATGTAGTGTATTAAAACATTTTTATCTATTGCAATAGAAAATGTTTAAACTTCCAGAAAATATCTTTGTTATTTTCATATCTTCAATAGTTTTTGAGTTTTACTTGCTACAAATGCTGGGACGGTGATATTTTAGTATACAACTTAGTTACTTATCACTCTTATCTACGTCCCTGGTCGGTCATAAAGTTTTCAACTCTTTTAAAAAATCATGATCTTATTTACAGAGAGTTTCATATATAACCTAGATGTTTTCAAAGTCATCTGTCGCTTAAGTATGTGGGAAAGGGTAACCTACGGTGTCCTGTTGGGGCCAGCGTGTTTTTCTGTGGACGGCCTCTTATCGTGGGCAAAAAAAACAACGCGCCGATTTATACGGTGTCCTGTTGGGGCCAGCGTGTTTTTCTGTGGACGGCCTCTTATCGTGGTAAAAAAAAAAGTGCGCGGATTTAAGTTAAATCCGCGCGGTTTTTTTAAAGGCTGTTTATATAGGATTCTATAAAGAATCCAGCAGAATTTTGTCGAAAAAAGATGCGAAATTTTACAAATAAATCCGCGCATCTTTTTTTCATGGTTTACAAAACATCAAACTGAAAAAAAAAAGTGCGCGGATTTATACGGTGTCCTGTTGGGGCTAGCGTGTTTTTCTGTGGACGGCCTCTTATCGTGGGCAAAAAAAACCGCGCCGATTTAACTTAAATCCGCGCACTTTTTTTTAAGGCTGTTTATATAGGATTCTATAGAGAATCCAGCAGAATTTTGTCGAAAAAAGATGCGAAATTTTACAAATAAAAACGCGCATCTTTTTTTCATGGTTGCCAAAACATCAAACTGAAAAAAAAAAGTGCGCGGATTTAACTTAAATCCGCGTACTTTTTTTTCTCGGTCACAAACGGAGGAAACATACGGAGTGAAACTTCCCTCGACACCGTTGGCCATATTCTAGGTCTTACACCACTAAATCCATTGCACTACAAAACGAGTATCCTGAGCTGTGTGTGTATCTTGTCTCATTCATGAATGTTATTGATTAGAGCTTCAAATAATTAAACCATTTCCCTCGTATTTACGCTTATTGAAGCAGAGACAGAGACAGAAAGAGAGAG